>JASCZW010006651.1:0-86881 GCA_034211315.2 Aedes japonicus
AATGTAAAATGACTACATTTTATATTCTAAACAACTTTTCCCACAGCGGTAACTCTCTAAAGCTTCATTTGGCAAAGATAGACTGCAGCGCCACCTCTGCAGCACGATTTGTAACTTATATTATAATATCAAAAGACGATTTGTTATACATTGAGAAACTTTGCTGAATATGCCAATTCTCTACAATGAGTCTGGAATGTTTTATATGCGTTTCTGTTAACACATAGAAACTAAAACTTCCTTCCCTTTGTAGCAGATTCCCAGAGGACAATGTTACCGGAAACAGTTTTTTTCTTTCAATTAATTTTGAGACCAGAACCTTCCAAATGGTGGATAAACATCGGCTCTAAGGAAAAATTTCGAAATTCTACGAACGGTTGAAGTCCGGGTCAATATTGGCACAAATGTTATGGGTCACTTTTATGTACAACCACCTTAAACTGATTTAAAAATAATATGTTTATACTAAAATGAAGAATTCCGTAGAACACTAAAAGTCAGAAATTTTCAGCCCGATTGGTTTAAAAATAAAAAGATAGGGTACACTGAAGTTGCGCCATGGGTCAGAATTAACCCCAATATCTTCGGAAGTTTAATCTCACTTTTTCTTGACGAGGGTCGGGAAAATGAACTTATCGGCGTAATGGTATTCACGGTAATAGAAAACGATGAATGAACTCTGTATTTACTTCTGTTTTAGGTTTATCACTAAAACCTAGAATTGAATCAACTTGTTCGTACATCATTCCGATTCAAGATGCCAATGCACTCAATGATGCCTAAATTTTAATGATGTCCGAAATAGCTGCAAAAGCTTAAAATCAAATCTCCTTCTATACGCGGTTCAATACATTTTTATTCCCTTCAGGGGTCATTGAAGTTGAAGAAACACAGACTGCGGCATGTTTGAAAGATCAAATCATGGCAGTGATCCGAAGCTTCTTTTCGATTCAGTCTACCTACTTCATTGCAATACGGTGGCAACTTCATTTAACTGTGAAAAATGAACTGGACACAAATCAAGCAAAAACAAACAGCATGAAAACAGATCGAAAGTGGTTCTATAGATGTTGACATGGGACATGCTCGAAAAGAAAGAACTTGATTTTCATTTGATATTGATGGTGAACAGCTTCATCGTCGCTTGACGATTATCAATTGACGATGACTTTGCCGGGCCCTGGACTCTCACTGACATATCAATATGAAAAAGAAAAGAAACAGGCAATTTTTAACGATAGGTATAAATTATTTAAAAGTGATCAAGTGAAGTGCTTATTTCAATTTTCATAATTTTACAATGACAATCGTTCTTCTAATACGGTCGTCAAAGACTTTTTGATCAATGTAGAAATTTAATCTTAGCCAACGTTGTAGTAGTTTATTTTATTACGCACATTTGATTGACATATTAAAAATTCAATTTGATTTGTGAACGTAAGCTGAAAAGCATTTTCAATCGAAATCACAATTCTCAATGAATCAGCTTCACATGCATTTTGGAACGCAAATACAATTTTTTCAACTACACCTCAATCAGGTTCTAGTAAACGTCTTTAAATTTTGTTCAGATAACTCGTACAGGAATGAATCACCCTAGTAAACCATTTTCAGCAACTGAAATTTGAGCGTTTTTCTAAACAAGCCATCTAGTAAATTCATAGCGTCACTTCCTCCGTTTGCTTGAAACTACTTTGTACACACTGCTCACCGCTCTACAAACATCCGTCAGAATTCCTAACCACACTTACCGTGTGGGTGGGTACCTACTTACTGGGATAAAAACCCCGGTTGGTCAGTGTTTTCCTTTTTATCGCTTGATGTGGCTTCAAACCGATGCTCTTACCTACCTTTTCTACTGTTCTGCTCCGTCCGAGGATGGCTGTGGCGGGTTTCCCACAGAGCGATTATAACAATATGTTCCAGTTCGGTTGGTTGTCCGTCCTGAGTGCTACCTCAAAGAAACCCCCGTCCAAGCTCCCACGCTCCACTCACTGCTGGCTTACACTTTTCACTGGATGGTACAGCAACTACATAAGGAATTATGACCGGAAGTAATCCCCTACTGACAAGATGGGATATTTTCCACTAGAATTCTCGGCAACAAAACTTAAACACTTGCTCGTCGTTCTCGTTTGGACACACGTACACAAACACACCCCCACACACCCGGAGCTATTCTTTTCCTATTTAGCCCGGAAAGAACTTGCCGGTTGAACTCTTGACTTTCGCCTCTTCCTCTTCTTCTTCCTGCTATCCTGGCACTTGTCGGAGACACTATTTTTTTTTGCTTATCACACTCTTTTATCTTCCCATTAATATCATTCCTCTTATCAAGACTGAGCCACCCAGACGGTAGTGGTTTTCATTCACAAACTCTTTCGCCGACGACGTAAGGCACTGACACTCTCACTTCGGTACTTCTCTTCTGTTCTCTTTTTTTTTTTTGCGCGTTTTCGTTGGTTTTATTTTCCTGCAAGAAAAGCAAACAATTTCAATTGTCAGCTCTAGAGATCTTCTTCGCCAGCTTCCTTCTAACCGGCACACATGCCCTGGCTGAGGCTGGAATCTTCTGGCTCAACAATCTTCTCAGAGCTCACAATCGCACATATCGCACAATTGAATGATGAGAATAATTTTCAATTTGAATTCATCAAGCTGTGCAACAACACGAGCAGACAATATGGCTTGAATCCGCGCCGTCGTTCGTCTTGGCACTAGCTTGGGACACGAACTTTGATCTGGTCCAAAAGCACCTTGCCCGGTATGGATGCTTCCTGTATTGGAAGATGGAAAACTTCAACGAATAACGACTGTGGTGGCGGTGGCGGTCAGCCGGTATGGCATTGTTGCGGTTTCTGTCCGTTACGGTTGAACCCGTTGGGGGGGTATAGAATTACGCCGCCGTCGTTGTCTTCGTCGTGTTAAACTTGATGACCGCACCGACGACACGCCGTCGGTGAATTACAACAGTTCACACAATCTTTTCCAGCTCTCGATGCTGATGCTGATGCTGCGACACACCGTTGCGATGTGGTGGTTCGATGATCAGCGCGTTCAATTGAAACGAACGGGTTGAACCTGTTGGATTTGTGCCTGGAAGAAAAAAAACCCCGCCGTTGGAGGCAAGAAAGGAATGACGCGTTAGATTGGGTTGTTTTTAAGATGGGATGTAGATGGTTGAATATTGCTTCAAAGATGCGCCAGAAGCGGTTTGTTTTGCCATCAGAAATGTCAGCTGTACGGGCGATTACACATTGCTGAGATGGGGGAAGAACAATAAGTTGCAGTCTGTATTAATCTTCAAATGTATGAATTTTAAACCAAATACTTAATTTCCAATTCAAATAGTGCCTCGCGCATGCTTTGATAAAATTTGTTTTTCCTCCAATCATTGCTGCAATGTGTAGTTCAAGGTACTTCTCTATTTACCTTGGTTTGGTTAGATGGGTTTTAGAATTGCCTCTTTGAATAAATAATCGTAAATATGGACCTGAAATCAGTTCGGGTGGAGTCATTTGAGTGCAAACTTTCACCGTCAAAATGGACATATACGCTCGTCAGTGGTGGATAAACCAGTTTTGTAGTATAAAGATAATTCAAGTTATGGAAGTTTCGTTAAAATTACTGAACGATTATCTTTTATTCATACTTAGTACCAACACGACATGCAATCTGGCAATTCAGGGTAAGGTCAGTGCGGTTACCTTTTTTCTGGTGCGAATGAATGGTTGGGGTTTTCCGAATCCTACCGAAACAGGTTTACGTATTTGTTTACTCTGACGACATCAAACATCGATTGCATTTAGATGCATCGTGAAAGTTCTTCGAGCGAAGTTTTGTTTTTGTTTTCTTTTTTTTTCTTTTCGTTTTCGTTGAAGTGAATTTGGCATCACAAAAGACCAACCACAGTAGGTCAAGTGAATCCTGCTTAAGATGCCGTGCAGATTAAGTGCAGATGATTAAGTGCTTCATGCAACAACAAAAAACATGATTAGTTAAAAGTAAAAAGAGTTTGACGTTTTGTAATACCAATTGGACCTGTTTTGTTCTGTTCTGTGAGAATCAAAATTCTAATTGATTGTTGGTCTATTTGCGCTTGACACTGTTATCTTAAGTCTATAGAAGTGCAAGTGTTATTGTGTCTGCCTCTACTTTTGATGTACGAATCCCTCGAAATAGAAATCTTAGAATGGAATTCTTGTTTATGCTTATGACATGAAACTATTTTTTGAAATAAGGAATGAAGAACATATCATAACATTCCTGAAAAAATAATCTTTTTCTGTGTCTGATGAAGCAAAGGGGTCTTTTACAGCTGAACGCAAAAAAAATGTAATTCGATATTATTCAGTAGGAAACAAAACATCCCAGACATAGCTATCGATTTAGGGAATCAGCCAGATGAAAAGTGTAAAAGAGTACACAGATAAAAAGAAACATTGAATTTTCTGCGTTATCTAATGAACATATAGGGAATGCTAGATTTGGCAGAGAATAATATGATATTTCATGTAAATTTAAGCAAGATCACGCCTAAAACAATTTCATTGTCTGCGCCTCCTTTGGCGTGGAACTAAACGAGGGGAAATTCTACGCGCCAGTTAAAATTCATTATTTTTATCTGTGTAAGGGACTCAGGAGTTATTTTGAATTCGAAACTAACATTCATTGGTCATTACAATCTTTTACTATAATCAACAGAGCAAATAATAAGCTTGGATTTAGCAACATTTTTGTCACCATTTTCATGACCCGTGCACAGTAAAAACATTGTATAGATTGTTCCGATAGTTATAAACACACTAATGACCAAGGGGCGAGACAGACATGCTCAGATTTGCATTTATGTATTGATTCACTCTCGAGTAACACAATTTGTTTCGTAATTTAACCAACGTTGTCTATTTTTTTTTCAATGAACGCATCTCAGTGGCTCTCTTCATATGACTGTGATCTCAGCATTATTTCCGTGTCCTGTGAGTTAAAACTTGCTTGTGAACAATTAGTATTGTGTCATTCAGTGAAAAAATAATCCGTTTCGTTCTGGAAAATAATAATCCATCGAATAATAATCCACCGGAAAACAACAGATCAGGAAGTTCCAAGTACTTCACGGAACGTTGCTCAAAAATGAACGGGGGGACAGGGCCGAGGAATTGCGATTTCAATTACGGAAGACGATCTATTTCGGGAAATAGTTCTTCTTTTTCTAAGTTTCATTTCTTCCGTCTACCAGGCAACAAACAGGTCTACTTCTGACGTAAGTAGTTTTCTCTGGACTCGCTTCGTCAGCTTCGTATTTTCTAAATGTTTTCTTTGTTCTCCAGGACGAAACTGATCATTACTATTTATAAAGCTAACTTCGTATTCATTGAGGAAGTCGAAAGCACACTACCAACATAAAGCACTTGTGTACTGAGGGGTATGCTCTAGATACCCCTACTCCAGCGACAGTCGGGTCTATTTTCAATCTTATAGAATCCTAGGCCAGACCATGGATCAGAGCCGGCATCGAAACCATTTCTTCTATCGCGGTAATGCACTGCCAGCTGCAGAACTATGGAGACTGCTAGCTTTTGAACCAGAGTTGAAGATCAGATACATGCCCTACCTAAAGAAATCATCGTGATGCTACTGGAAAATCAGTCGAAATAATTAACTCAGCAACTGAAATCACCTTGTTCAATTCAGGCCATCAGACTACAAAATCATTTTGCTCCCAAGGGAAAGCAGTGAAAACAGTAGGTATTGATATGATTGATCGTATTGATTGAAATCGGTTTGCTGTGATGAACGGAAAAATCACAAAATAAAGAAGCAGATGACAGTGAGAAATATTGAGTAATGTGAGTAACTCATAGTGCTTCAGAGGCAACACAGAAATAGCTCGTGATTAGAGCTGTCTCGCCCCTTGCTAATGACTAACCGTCAATTCAAAATGCGTGCAGTGTTCAACCAAATTTGACTGCGTCCTGTTATTTACATCTAAATTTAACTGATGTTGTCATTTTTTTCGCACAGAAGTTTTAAAATGCGTGGTCCTTCTCCCTAGCAAAGAAAACACATTGTGCACAAACTGTGTACAGTCAGTGGTTTTTCGATCAGAAAACGGGCTAGGGAAGAAGGTGTGAGCGTCGGAGCAGGTCAAACCGCATTAGGAAGTATCAACAACAGTAGTCTTTCGTAGATTCCCCAAGACGAGGTAGAAAACCCGGTCCCGCTGACCCTACAATCGACAGAAAAGTAAGCGACTATTTCAAGCGTCATGTTTCAGCTAAGTACTTCGGTGACCAATGTTATGCGTGCCAAGGAAGGAATGGGCCGGCAGACTCGTCGGAAGCAGAAGCAGCCAAAACAAAGCAAACAGGCTGAATCTGTGAAACTGAGGGCTCGAAAACTGTACGACAAACTGCTGACAAAAAATCGGGCTATGTTATCATGGACGATGAAACCTACATATAACTCAATTATAAAACTCTGCCGGGACTACAGTTTTATACCTTGCCGAAGGGAAAGGATGTTCCTGGATTTGTGAAAGTCATATGCACCGAAAAATTCGGCAAGAAGGTGGCAAATATCTCGTCCATTCAATACGCAAAAAAAAAAGTTGCTACCCTTGACCAAACAGCATAACAAGCCTACATTCTGTTGGCCTGATCTTCCTTCCTGCCATTACTCTAAATATGCACTAGAGTGGTAAGGCTTGCTTCATTTAGAATTGGAAAAAACTTTTGCTCATATTGTGATGCTCCTGGTGGACGGATTTGGAAGTTCTTGGCGCCCACGTGTCGGGAATTTTGTCAGCTTCACGTATGTATTTTTGACATTCCGCAAATCGACTGTACTTTGTAAACAATGAACATGGAAGCCAAAAGAAGGGAAAAAATTGTGCACAGTTATTTGGAAAATCCATTGTGGTCTGCATCTTCCGAGGCTTCCGAATCGTCGTCAATGTTTCCTTATACCGTTTGATAACGCGTCATACGGTATTACTGGGCAATTTCAGCTTTTAGCTAGACAGCTGAAATTGCCCAGAAATACCGTATGACGCGTTATCAAACGGTATAAGGAAACATTGACGACGATTCGGAAGCCTCAAGCCAATCGTCGGAGTGGAACTGTCGACCGGAAACTGCGTGGTAAGATTTTGAAGACGATTAAGAGGAATCCCAATCTGTCGGACCGTGATTTGGCCAGAAAATTCGATGCTGCTCATAGTACCGTGAGGAGAACTCGACTCCGGGAAGGAATCAAGTCGTATCGAGCTAGCAAACAGCCAAATCGGACCACAAAACAGAATAGTGTGGCCAAAATCCGTGCTCGGAAGCTATACGACCAGTTGCTGACCAAGTTCGACGGGTGTTTTCTGATGGACGATGAGATACCAAAAAGAGTGTCTTAAAAAACAAATTTTGCCGTTCATTCGATCCCACGACCATCCCGTAATGTATTGGCCAGATTTGGCAAGCTGTCATTACAGCGAAGTCGTTCAAGAATGGTATGCAGAGCAAGGGGTCCAGGTTGTTCCGAAAAACCTTATCCCACCCAACTGTCCCCAGTTCCGACCTATTGAGAAATACTGGGCAATCATGAAGAGGAGACTCAAGGCAAAGGGAAAGGTTGTCAAAGACATCAATCAGATGAAGACCTGGTGGAATAAGATAGCTAAAACGATGGACGAAGAAGGTGTACGCCGCCTAATGAGCCGTGTTACAGGAAAAATTCGAGAATTCCTTCGAAACCGTGACGAATAATTTTATCCGTATTTTTTCCTAAAAGTATGAAGAAAACGCTACATTTGTATAAAAAAGATCTTGAATTCAATAATAAATAACTGAAATACAGGCAATTGTTTTTGTTCCAATTCTATCTGAAGCAAGCTTTACAAAAGGAACAACGTGGTATTTGTACCAAAAGCGCAATCCACCAAACTTCCCAGAGATTCGCCCTATCGAAACTTTCTGGGCTATGACGAAGGCGAAGCTGAGAAAACACATGAAACCAGCGGATAGTGTTGTAATATTTAAGAAAGATTGGCCAAAAGTTGTCTAAATGGTAGGAGAAAGCACTGTGCAGAAGCTTATGAGTACACAGATAAAAAGAAACATCGAATTTTCTGCGTTATCTAATGCACATAAAGAGAATGCTAAATTTGGCAGAAAATGATAAGACATTCCATGTAAATTTACTCAAGATCACGCCTGAATCTAGCCTGTTGCATGAATGATTGCACACTTTGTTGTATGGCGCATTAAAGATTACAAAAAAAATCGTTGTTTACGCCTCCCTTGGCGTGGAATAAAACGAGGGGAAATTTTACGCGCCTGTCAAAATTAATTATTTTTTTCTGTGTAGTGTTTGGGGCAAAGTTAGAGAACTCGTCTACTCTACAAATATCAAGCAAATTGAAATGAAAATTGAAAGAAAACATTATTATATACTAAGTTTCATTTTCATTTTCATTTTGCAGCATTTGGTGGGGCAATAAGCGCAAGTCAGTCGAAAGCCGATGGTGAAGGAGGGGTAATGGCGAACTAGTCTATTCACACCACATGAACTCCATGGGCAGGAATAAGGATAGGTCAGGGTAGGTGGTTAAGGTAGGGCGTTTTGGACCGGTTAGAAATGCTACAAAAAGAAAATCATAAGTCGAGCACTTGACATTGAAAAAGTCTGTAAGACGCAGACGAAAGAGGCCCATCTATCAGAAGACAAGCCTTCTCCAGTGGAATTTAAATGAATTTGCTCGCGTTTACTAGTGATTATTTGAAAACAGTGTTTCAATGTTTTATTTTTATTTTAAAAAGTGATCAAATGAAGTAATTATTTGAAATTATCTCTGTTTCCCAATCACAATCGTTCCACTAACACTGTCAAACATATTTTTTTCAATAGTGATTTTTTTAAATAAAAAAAGTGAAGAAAATCGGTAATTTACAATTCTGCATGACAATGATATACGGCAAATCAGGGCAAAGATATAGAGAGAGCCATTCCCTGTAGTTCGTATCAATGTGACCAGGCTATTTGAGATGCCACTGTAAATTTCATGTTGTTTTTACGCTGCAAGTTGCTATATCAAAGTAACATCTCTCTATGATTTGCTATAATTTGAAAGTCGGCTGTCGTATACCGTACATATTTAAATTATAATTTATATTAGAATTAGAGTTAAAATTACAATTAAGGTATGTTTGGTGTTTATTTAATGACAATCAATGAATAAACAACAATGAAAGAATTGCCACGCCAATGAAAACTGCACCTTCTGTCGTGTCCCTTAACTACTTTATGTCAGGCGTCAACATACTGTTTCTAGCCTCGTCTAAGCGTAAATTGCGGCAAAGCCCGCCGGTAGCACACCTCTTTTATTCTAAACAAACACACCTATGACAAACGCCAGTGATACGATACTCTGAGTTCCTAAACGGGCCCTCCGCATCCCATAAAACCACAATACTTATGGCCACGGTCTAGAAGTCCACTGCATAGGAAATTCTATGACACAGTTCAAACTTCCACCTCAAATTGAATATTAAATGTTTTCAAAATTGAATAAATCTATTTATGATTAATTTTTTAGTGATTTGCGGCCCAACCCGCAGATATCACACTCAACTTTAGTGCCTGTATACATGCGTGCTACGACGCGGCTATTATTGGGAAAATGTGACGATCCATACAAAACAATTTGAAGGTCCATACAAAAAATGTGACAAGGGGAGGGGGAAGGGGATTATAAAAAGTCATTTTTTGTGTGACGTAATTAATGGACGTTCCCATAGCAGTAAACGAAGCAGCAGTATGAGACGTCTTCTGGTTAGTGTTTCCTCATCGATACAGTGGTATGGGGGTCCAGCTAAGGTTTCAGCGTAAGAACCGAGCGAAGCTGAATAGGATGCATCGTCTCATGATTATGTGAGCCGTGAGCGCTTACATGACAATTTCGTCGGAAGCGAATACTGTTTTTATGGCCGGAATGATACCTATCGACATTACTCTAGCGCATGACAACGAGTGTTACAAACGGAAAGAAATCAGAGAAGCCCAAACGATCGTGTGAACGGTGTCGATGGTGAAGTGGCAGGAAAAGTGAAACTCAGTGGGGAACAGCAGGTGGACACGTCCCAAGTAACAATTTTTGGTTTTATTCCAGCCGTATAACCATCCTCCCAGCTTTGAATTAGTCACGTCACTAAGGCATGGATGATTTACTTGATCCTTTTGACATATCATCAACAATCAAAAATCATAATCCAACCGGGACACCGAATTGAATCTTCTCAAACCCCAGCACGATATTGAGTGGAATTAGCCTGACATTGGTCTGACACATGTCCGATATGTTGGTTTGGGTTTTTTTAAAAGACCGTGCTTCTTAACAGTAAAGTTTTACCCCAAGAGTACAGTACGCATTACTCGATGATTGAGCTACTCGCATATATATGAAGGCAAAATCCAATTCTCTGACCATTGCTGTAAAGATTCAAATAATGCCCGATGAACTTGGATGCACCGTTTTTTATTACATTATATCATTATGTTTCTCTATTATAGGTCTTTGTGAATTCACCAGAATGCATAATCTTAAATGTGCATTTTAGAAACTTGAATGTGAGTATGAATGAATGAAAGCGCCTCAACATAGAAATTGACATATTTAAGAAGAACTAGCTGAACCAGGTGTTTGCGTTACTATGCTTGCAATCAAATGAATTGAAATTTAATAGAACTGGGGTTTTTCTTTCTGTGTAGAATCATTTTATAGACATTTTTATTTTATTTTCAAACTCCGCCATATCCTATCAGTTTGAATGTAATTTTATCTTGTATAACCATAGAATAACTTCTTCTGCATTATGTAGCACTGAGAGTAGCTCAAGTACCATCACCCCTTTTTGACTAAGAAATACACATTTTTTTTTTGTTGCCTGGATAATTCCCATGTTTGGTTGAAATTTGTGTTTTATTTGTATGAGCGACCCTCTCCCCCCTCCAGAAGGGAGAAGAGGTTTTAATCCACCATAGAAACATTTCTTACCTCCAAAAACCCCCACATGTCAAATTTGGTTTCATTTGCTTGATTAGTTCTCGAGTTATGCTGAAATTAGTGTTTCATTTGTTTGAGAGCCTTCCTCCCAGAGAGGGGAGAGGTCTCGAACCACCATAGAAAAAAAAATGTTTGCTCCAATAACCCCATATGTCAAATTTGGTTCCATTTGCTTGATTAGTTCTTGTTTTATGCAGAAATTAGTGTTTCAATTGTATGAGAGCCCTTCTCCATCATCAGAATCTTTCCCGGCCCTGAAAACACCTGCATACATATTTTCATAACATAGGGATAGTTATCATTTATATGACAACCCCCCGCCTTTCAGAGAAGAGAGGGGTCTTAAGCCACCATAGAAAAAATTCCTGTCTCAAAAAACCCCCACATGTAAAATTTGGTTCATTTTGCTTGATTAGTTCTAGAGTTATGCAGAAATTTGTGTTTCATTTGTATGGGAGCCACCCCCTCCCCTCCCGTCCACAGGGGGAGGGGTCTCAAACCATAATTAAAACCTTTCCCGGCTCAAAAAACTCCTGCTTAAAAATTTTCACGCCGATCGGTTCAGTAGTTTCCGACTCTGTAGCTGCCATACTGACAGACAGAAATTCACAGTTCTTCAGGTGTCTGTTTGCAGATTTTTCCGTCTTAAAAAAATATATTTTCTTAACTATGTTTCATAGCAGCTTTGAGCCGATTTGGACCAATAGTAGGGATGCTGTTGGTGCAACTGACAAAGTGTGCAGGTGCATTTTTATTGAGAAAACAATGTAATTTTTAATAACGCTTGAAAGCCTATTTGGACTAATTGATTCCAACAGTAATGAAGTTGTTGGTGACTATGATGGTGGTTTACCTTTTTGGGGAAAACAATAGTTTTTAAAACATCGCTCAATTGCTGTTTTTAACCGATTCAAACCAACAATAAGGATGCTGATGCGATGATCCAGAAAGTGTGATGGTGGTTTCCTATTACTTGGGATAAAAAATTTCCTTAAATTTAGTTTTGTAGCCGCTTACCGAATAAAAACTCTGCCCAACATTATTGTAAGTAAACACACACAAATCCAGTATCACCTTACGATGTTTCTTTACGCACAGAATTGCTAACCATACATTATCCTAGTTTGACTGCTGCACAGATGGCAGAAAAGCAGACAGTGATAAACGGTGGTTTGACATTATTTCTGGCTGTGCACAATCAAATTATATAAGTGAAATGATCGCATCTATAACATGCTCAACAGAAGTCAGGTCTCCAAAAACTGCTGCGTGTTTCTAGCAGATGTATCCCTAAATCGGTTCTTCTTATGATAGCTGAATCATGCATCGAAAGGCGCATATTTCAATCAATTTACACACTAAATATCATCACTTTCAATATTATGGTAATGATTTATGTAACACGATGCACAAAACATGTAGTTCAGGATTAAAAGAAAAAATCGCTTCTTGAGTAAGTAAGATTGAGCAAAAACATGATCACAAGAAATGCTTCCTGTTTTTCACATCACCTTCAGAAAATTATTTACAGAAGAAGGAGAATTGGGCAGGAGTTTTCTTACAGCAACCGGAAGGACAGGGTGGCAAACATGATCAAGCTTATAAAACTGAGAAAGTTTGCTATCAAATAAGTAATTTGGCAGGCTATCCTTACCTGTAGTTTGAAAAGTGACATATTCAATGCAACCGGTATCGTCAACCAGAAAATTTACGATAATGAGTATCTGGAAACTCGTCTGTTATCTTTTCTGAAGCAACAAGATTATTTCGATATGTTATGGTCGGAACAACGTGTCCAATAGAGAAATATTGGGCAATCGTCTAGTGAAACCTGAAGAACCTGTTTAAAACTAGTTTAAAGCAAACTGGCATTCTGCGATGAATAGTGCGGACAAGATGACTGTACAGAACCTGATTTGAGTTAAATGAATGGCTGAGCAATTAAGATTCGTTTAACCGGAAGCATAGCTGAATATATTTTCTGTATGAACTGATTGAACATCAAAAAAAAAAAAAAATTAATAAATGAATAAACAAAGAAAGTGGCATTGATCAAGTAATTATCACAATTTTTAATTGCAATTAATAGACGAAATATACGGTTTAAAACAATAATTACAAATTTATTGAAAAGACACCACCTTCTCAAAGCATGTTAATATGGACATTTAATTAGGTAATGAAGATGTAAAAAAATGTAGATTGTATTTAGGATGGCATTACCATACCAACCATGCGGTATTTGAAATCATTTCATTTCTAGAACCATTGCAAATACAAACAAATTGTAACTGAATAAGCAGGCACAACAGTTGGAGCAAAATGTGCCCTACACCGCAAAAACTCGCATCCAATTGACCACCATTATCAAATCAAGGCTACTTCTTACGCAAGCAAAGTTAAACACCCCCACCTGTATCCCCAAAGTTCAAACCACCCTGCATCCCTGCTGCAGAGCACAAATTTTGCGCGCTCGGAATTCACGATTGCCTGTTTACTCAAATTATCTCATCGAGCGCGGATCGTTTGTCGCATCGAAACGCAATCATTTATTCAACAGAAGCTAAAACATCCCATAACCTAGTTAGGAATCCCACTGAACACTGAACACGGTGGCGGCGGCGGCGGCGGCGTGACGGCGGTGTTCTTAAGATCCAAAGATAAACAATTGATAAAAATTTACTTTGGCAGCGACGTCGCTACTGTCGAATCCGCTAAAGCGAGCGTGGCGGGGCGGAGCAAAGTTTCACCGAAAGTTGTCCACGAGTGTCTCCGGGGTGTTTCAACTGGTGGCGAAGATAAGCTGAGCTACCATTCGAAGCTAAGCGAGAGTTTGCCTTTTCCATTCACGGGTTAGATAACCTTGATTTCGGGTTTGTTTAAAGAAATAATTGGAAAATATCTGTATTTGCAAAGTTTGAACATGCGATAGGAGTGTGACCTCTATCAACCGGAAGGTGCGATGGGATTTTTATCAAAAATACCCGTTAGTCGATCTGAAACGGTTATTAATTTTAAATTTTCAATATCATCTCCACCGGCGACCGTCCATTAAATGCAATGAGTCGCTACATAACGGACGGAAATCTATCGTTAAGAGTGTCAATGTCATTAAACGAAAAGAGAGAGAGGAAAGAAGATCCTCAATTGACCACGCGTCTCCACCGCATCGCGCTTAACGTTAGTCATCAATTAATTAATTACATCGCCGCCGATGAGCCACAGCACAAAAGAGACACACTTTGTGTGCAAAAAAATATCGCATAATCTCTGAACTTGAAACTGAACCTCCTTTTATGGCGGCCATTTTGATTTTATGACACTCACTCTGCTACTGCTGCAACTGGCTGAAGCTGAAATTTTACCACACTGACAGTTCACTGAAACTTCGCTTCACGAGATCACGACTGGCGATGTTTTATCCGCGGAGGCCTAAGCCGTACTGACAGGCCGGAACAGTGGCCAGTGCGCATACATCTTTCGGGAAGACACAGAGCAATGTGTCCTCCTTACTTGTAAATTGCAATTCTCGCGTCAAGATGATAACGAGCCAAGATGAGCTGAGATGCCTTTGCCTTTGGCTGGTCGACGTCGTCGTCGGTGCGCTAATTTAATCAGACAACTTTCTGGCGCGATATATTCGTACATGTGGCGATGGTATTAGATAGATGTGTGCTTGTAGTAAAGTGGATACTTTTGATTCGGTTTGATTTTCTTGGGTTAATGGGATAGTATGAGTTGAACACAATCAAACGGTACTTTTAAAAGCTCCTTTCTGCTAAAGGACTATTTTTTAAGTTAATGAGATATAAGATTTTAAGATGGATTCTTCTTAAGCGCAGTCAGTAAGGGGGCAACTTCAAAGCAACACTAGACTGCAAAGTGACCGGGTTTGACTCCCGATCTGGTCTAGGAATTTTTCGTAAGGAAACTTTGTTGACTCCCAAAGGGACATAGGGTATGACTGTATTTTGTCACACAATAATGTCTATGCAAAAATGGTACAGTAATAAATCTAGGTATTTTGAAGTGAATTTAGAATACAACATTGAGAGCAGACTCGGTACTCCTCATTCACCAAAAGTTACCGTCAAAAGTTGACAGGTTTTATGAGACATGAATAAACATTACAACCTCGTTTTTGTTTTACGCACTAGTATTCGCGTTGACCAAGCTATAGAAAAAAGTGAGAAAATATGGCACATGTCATCGGTCGTATGCTGGTGACTGTCGCCAATTTTTTGTCAGGACAGTTTTCAGTTTAAACTATTAAACACGCACCATAGCCATCTTGAATGATATGTACAACTCATTTTTTTTTTAAATTATTGAATTGGAGTGGAAATTTCAAATTTTTTGTCGGTCTACTCAGCACGTTTAAGAAATCAAATAGGGTATATATCCCTTAACTCAGCCCAACAATCGATTACATTTTTTATTATAACTCATAAGGTATTTGAGCAGGAAGCAAAATTTAAGTAGCTATACACTTGCTAGGATATCTGGTAGTTTGTATCACAAAAAGTTACACAAGTCGTTTTATAAAGTCAGAAACTTTTGAGGGATATGGATATAATGTCGATTTATAAGCACCAAATTTGATCTATTTGTAGATGCAATTTCGTCCAACATTCGAAGCGATCGCAGCAAGCTCTGACCACGAACGGTTGGGCTTTGTTGAGCTGTCACGTCTAATTAATAACCGTCACGTGTGATAGTGGATGCTGTGTTTATAACCAGAGTCATACCTAAACATCATTTGTATGTTGAATAGAACTAAAATCCGGTGTAAATGGATTTCGAAAACGAACCGATTGGTACACGTTTGCTGATTGTTGCTGATTATCCGGGTGAGCGCTTTCCATTTTACTTATTTATTTGCCGTTTTACCTAAGAGGAACGATAATTAGTTGTCGAAAAATGCTATTGACAATATTGAAAACCTTGATCACAAGAGGTGTGTTAGCGATTTCGTGAATGGAAAGAGAAAGGCTGTTTTTATCAGTCATGAAGCAATTATACGCTTGGACGTCATCTTATTCCGCTACCTCTTTTGATTCGAACTTTTTCGGTCATTCAGATTACTATAATAGGTTAACGTAGCAAGTTTGACGTGCGTTTTCTTCCGTTGTGTTTCCCGATATTATAACACAATTATTATCGGAGTAATTCATGTTTGACCTTTAACTGTATCGCCACTGTTGGCGCAGAAGCCGGTAAGCTGGCAACCCTGACCACCGACGTCTATGCTGCGAGGTCATCAGGTGTCATACCGTCGCTGCAGAACGCAGTGACAGATGTCATCGATAAAGGGACGACCTGTCAATAGGCGTTTCCGGACTTTTTTTGTGATTGGCAAGTAAAAGTGAAAGAGGTACGCGGCACAGCTTACGATAGTGCGAGATTTTGAGTTGAACTTAAATTCGAATTCTGCAGTGAATGATAATTTTCTTAAGTAATACCTGAAAAGAAAGTCCTGAAAAAAATAAAAGGTAATTAAATTGAATGTACATGATACAATTTATAATAATAAAAATGTAGGTTGTGCCTCGTGCAAAGTGAGGTTATATGGTTATATCGTATGGTGGAGGCAAAACAAAGGCTATCGATTAGTAAGTAATCTAGAATTTTATTTAAAATATTTGTAATTGATTGAAATTTAATTACAGTTTGAAGCATAAATTAATGCTAACAAAACCGGCCCGTCTTTTTCTACACCCTCCATTGACAGCCACCGTAGCCATTCTTGGCTCAACCGGCTTGTACCTGTCTATCAAACTCAACTCCAGGACTCGGGAAAATCTCTCCGGACACCCAGTATCCTAAAAACACCGATGTTCGGCAAACTTTTCTTGGTAAACCAGTTCCACTTCGGACCAGTTCCATTACCGACATGGCATTGCTGTGGATACAGTTCCACAGTTGGAGGAGTTAAGTTCGTGATACGATGCTACTTTCGTTCACCTGCAATGCCATATGGGGCAAGCTTGGCCGTTTTGGATAGGCATCATTTAGGTACCGCGTAAAAAGCAGAACGCCAACCAGTTGGAGCTCGCAAGGGATTTTCAGACAATTGAGAGTTGTTAAGTGCTCTCAAAAACGCAGAGCGAAACAGGTAATTGTTATCCTTTTTGCCCCCTGAATTAAATGAACTATATTATATGATCACACCACTTATCAAGGTGAATCCTGATCCATCGAGCCCAACCCTACTTACATAAAAAAACCTCCTTCCTGTGACCTCTGTGGGGATGCAGAGGTAAACACGGTCCCTAATCAGCAAAGATCACAATAACTTTCCTTCCCTATTCCCAACTGATTGCAAGGGTGTGGCTGGCGCCGTTATTGATTATTAAAGAAATTGAGTCACTGAGACGTGTACAGTGAGAATGGTCGGTTACTCTCAGCCCATTTCAGTTGATTCATTGTGCAATTTCACTGATTCTGATCAATCACGGACTAGCAACCATCGATACGTGCAGTCAGTCAAGCTAAAGCTAAAAAAAAGCAATTTCGTCCAACATTCGAACTAGTTACTTCATGGTGTTTGAAAAGTCAAGAAAATCGACAATTCCACGGAAATGAGACAACTATAAATTGATTAAAAAAAAGTCTCAACTGCTTCGAAACAGCTGTAGGCGGTGCATGCTAAAAAATAGAACCAAACAGCGGGAGATAATATCTCCACCCGTGTAAAAGGCAGTATTAGGGAGAGGGACAAACCACTAGAACTGAGAAAAGCCGTAGGTAGTATGGGTGGCCCGATCCGGTTGCATAACCTTGTGTCCAGTCAAAACAAAGGGTTATGTGCCTGATCGAATACTACCGTTCAAATGCCCGCCGCTCGTTTTCGAAACTTACATCTTTCAATTTCAAAGCTCGTTGCCGTTGCCTATACGGAACTATCAATACACTTTCTCTCCATGTCTCATTCGTTCTAGCAATAAACTTACTGTCCACTCATGCCGCTTTGCATGGAGATGAGAAATTATCTGCTTCTGCAAACTTCATTATTTTTCATTATGTTTTTTGTTGGTTTGCTGCAAAAATGCCGAAAAACAAGCGATTGACTGAATTCTGGAGCGACAAACAAGTAACACATCACTCTATGAACAATGTCTGATTCTTCGTGAAATTGGCAGAATAAAAGGAAGGAGTTATGATGTCGTGCATAATTACCTAGGGATGGGTAAGAAATATGTCACCAAGAAGCGACCCGGACGTCCGCCTATTCTGACACCAAGGTTGAAGAGGGAAATCAAACGACTTGCAGTTCATCAAAGGCTGTGTCAAAGTGCCATTAAAGCCGAAATGAATCTTCCCGTGTTCAAATGTCGGATTTGTAAAGATTTTTGAGTGAAGATCCCAATATTTCTTTTAGGAGAAAACGGCACCTGCACCCCACACTCCTTGATCGTCACAAGAGAAGGCCCGTTTTGCCTTTGCTGAAAAATACCAGTTCGGGGAGGATGAGTGGTCTCAATGCCAGATGGGCCGAACGAAAGCGCAAAAACAGGCCAACTAAAGAAAACAGAGTTCTTTTGGTGGTATCACTTGCTAAGCGTATGTTTAATAAGCAATTTGGTATGTACCATGCAGCGCTGCACAACTCATTTTATAAAGTCAGACACTTTCGAGGAAATACGGATGTAATGTCGGTCTATAAGCACCAAATTTGGTCTATTTGTGGATGCAACTTCGTCCAACATTCGAAGATCGTGAAGAAAATCTGTTCAGCTTAACTAGCAAAATCATGGTGTCTGAAAAGTCTGAAAAATCGATTAAAAAAGTCTCAATTGCTTCGAAATAAATCTTTCATCCTGGTATCAACATAATTTTGCTGCTTATAACTGAACTAATGACATATTTGGTACAAAGGCCGAATGAAGGAGCTAGGTTCAAATCACGTTCTTACCCAACGTATTTTTCAAAACACCTTTTAAAATGTAACTGTTTTGATATACTTTGAAATCTAATTCCGAAACGTTGTTAATGATTTGCAAATACTTTTGTTTTTATAATTTAGTTTACACATTTGTTATGAAGAATCATCGCTTATAAATACAAGATTCAAGCATCATTCACTTTTACGCTGTTACGATAGGTTGAACAACTTTGACATTTGGCTGAAATATACACTGAAAAAAAAAAAACATGACATATGAATTTAATTCTAGAACTAATCATATTTTTTTAAAACAGTGTGAAATTTGTTTTCTGAATTCCTCGAATGCAGCTGCTTGCATGGAGTAGCTTCCGACAAACATTTCGGTTTCAAATTGCTTGGAGATTTTGGTAACATTCAAGTTCAGTCTCACTTTTTCAACTGATTGTATCTTGAAATACGATCATACGATCTAGACATAGCTGTAAAAGTCTCACAAAAAGAAAACCTTATGGGAGCACAACTGTGCAATTTAATCTAAAGGGGCCTTTAGGCTGATGTAGATATTTATTTATTTGGCGTCAATCTTTTGTAGACCAGTTTTGTTTTACAAATAGTACTTAAAGTCTAATTCGTTATATCTTAATTTACCCTAACCGTGAAAAGAAAATTTTCCTAAGCTCTTTATTCATTGTCACATCTACTAAATCGCAATACTTATTATAACGACATCATCCTATTTAAAGGCCCATTCTTTGCATAGTTTGTTCTTTGACTGTTTGATGTAAAATAATTGTCTATTTTTAGGAAGCGGGGAGAATATAGAAGTTAAGATTTTAAAATCTCTTGTGTGTTTACTCTCTGCATTAACATCATTCAGGAAAGCTATCATTGCAAATTCTCTTCTTTTTTAAGCCCATCTAAAGTTAATCAACATACATCGTGACTCATAGGACGGCATAGGTAAAGTCGTCCAACCTAACTTCGTAGGGCAAATCAACAAAAATTGTTTTTGAACTGATTCTATACAGCTTGCATGTGTATCTTGATATGGAGACCAAACTATGCTACAATATTCAAGAAGGGGTCTCACATATGTTATGTACAGCGTTTTGATGGTGTATGGATCATTAAAGTTCAAGCTAAACCTTTTGATAAACCCAAGCACGTTGCTTGCTTTATAAATGATATTATTATAATGTTCGGCAAAAGTTAATTTAGAATCGAGTATAACACCTAAGTCTCTAATTTGACTGCATCTTTCAACAGTTTTCTGTACGAGTTTAATAGAGTTTTGCAATATTGCGTGTTTTCTGGTAAACGAAATGGAATGTGCATTTTACATTAGATCTAACAAATTTTTCTTACACCATATGTAGAAATTGTCAATTTCGTGTTGAAATAATTCAAGGTCCGATGTCTCACATATCTCCATGAAAAGTTTCATGTCGTCTGCATATATTGAAACATGAAGAAAGCTCGAAATGTGTTCTATATCATTTATAAATAAAATAAATAATAATGGACCAAGATGAGACCCTTGTGCACGCCCGAAGTAACGTTCACAATTGTTGAAAGTTTTCCTCAAATCTTACTTTATGCGTTCTCTGAGTCAAGTCAGATTCAATCCATTCAGTAGCCCAGGATTGAATCCCATTTTGGATAATTTAAAAGCAACAGTGGAATATCAACTCTGTCAAATGCTTTACTAAAATCGGTGTACAGCGCTTCAACACAATTTCGCTTTGTCCATTACGTTCAAAGAAAAACTAACAAATTGTATCAAATTAGTGGCTGTTGATCGCCCTTTAACAAACCATGCTGTTTATTAGAAATTAAAGTCTTCACCTGCGAAAATATATTATCATTTATGATAGATTCAAAAGTTTCAGGATGCTTGATAATATAGGCAACCCCACGATAATTTCTAATATCAGATTTTTTCCACTTTTAAAAATTGGGATCAAAAAAGATTCTTTCCAAACAGCAGGAAGAACGCTGGATTCCAATGACGAATTAAACAACCAAAATAAAGGTTTAACTCAGCTCCTTTGAAACAGATTTTAAAAATATAGGTGGTAAGCCGTCTGGTCCAGCACCCTTTGAAGCATCCAAGTTTCAAGCGCATGTAAGATTTCCCTGACAGATAAATTATCAACTGAAATGTCCGATCATTGGCTCGGGGAGATATGAGAAATATTGCAAGTCACGCTCATTATCGTCATGAGAAGTATAGGATGTCCTGGAAGAAATCAGCGAATAAGTTGCTAATGTCATTTGTTGTGTTGCCGGTCCTGTTGTCTAGATGCATTTTTGACGGAAAGTTCTTAGACTTACGTTTTTCTTTAACATAGCTAAAGAAAGATTTAGGGTCTGACTTAATATTATTCTCTACCCGTGTATTATGCTCTTCATATGCATTTTTTAATTCTAATCTCAGTTGATCGCATATGGCCAGATAAAGTGATAGCTCCCAAGCGAGCTATTAAAGGTTGTACGGAATCAAATTGCACCACTTTCAAATGGCTGTAACTTTTTACCCGTTGGGTATTTTCTATTTTGGGTAGAATCAGTTCAATGTGTATTTGTTTACGCTGTGTAATTTTACTAACAGATGAGCAATCGTTGCGAAGATGGAGTCGGAAGAACAGTAGCGGCGCAAAGAAATTTTGCGCACGTACCTCGAAAATCCGGATCTTTCTCATCGTCTTATAAGCAGGAAGCTGGGAATGGAACATTCTACGGTGTCTCGTGTTTCAAATCGGTACCACGAACGTTTGACCATCGATTGGAATGAAAAATGTGGCAAAAATGGATCTCCGTATAGTCTTAAGGATCACAAGCGGGTAATTCAAGCTATAAGCGGAATCCCAACAGTTCAGTTCGAGATATGGCGAAGAAACTGATTGTTACCAAAACTTTCGTGCAAGATGCGAAAAAACGTGAAAGACTACACACGTACAAAGTCCAAAAGGCGCCTAATCGCGATGAACGGCAGAATACGGTAGGTAAAACACGTGCACGGAAGCTCTACACCCATATGTTGACAAAACCACATTGCCTCGTTATGGATGATGAGACGTGTGTAAAAGCAGACTACCGGCTGCTTCTGGGCCTCCAGTTTTTCACTGCTCATCATAAATTCGATGTCCCTAAGGACGTTAGAAATCAAAGTTTGCCAAAATATATATGATTTGGCAAGAAAATTTGCTCGTGTGGAAAGTGAAGCACCCCATTCGTGACAACTGGAACGGTCAATAGGCAAGTGTACCTAAAGGAATGCCTCCAAAAGCGTCTACTTCCTCTTCCGAGGTCACACGATGGTCCTAGGATTTTCTGGCCGGAATTAGCCTCGCGCCATTACTCGAAAGAGGTTTTGGAGTGGTACAAGGCTAAGGAGGTCATCGTGTCGAAGCATCTCAACCCCCCGAACGCATCGGAGCTGCGGCCAATTGAAAAGTACTTGGCCTTCATGATGCAGGCACTTTGGAAGCATCCTATGGAAGTGAAATCGAAGGAAGATATTAAGAAAAAATGGATTGCCACGCTAGAAAAGTTGGTCCACATGTTGTACAGGACCTTATGAGTAGTGTAAAGAAGAAGGCTCGTGCACTTGGATATGAAATGAAAATTGAATAAAACAAACATGGGAAAACATTCATAACATGTTTTATTTTACTCCCTGAAAGTTTGAAGATGATTGGTTGAACGGCGAATTTTGCCGAATATTTGTGTGTGTCATAATTTCATTCAGTACACCCTTTAAAATACCATGGGGACGCACTGGTTAGGATACTGCACTGGTTAATTTCCATGAATAAGGCGGAATAGTATTTATCGGAGGATCGGATGGAAGGTATCTTGTGTTCCATCTAAAAAAAGGATTCCAAGCTGCATTGCTACAACTATCGTGCAATCACGCTACTAAGCGCCGCCTACTTGTTGCTCTCCCAAATGTTACGCCGCCGCTTGTCACCAATTGCAACGCAGTTAGTGGGGCAATCCCAAGCGGGATTTATGGGTACGAACCAGATTTTTGCGATTCGGAAAGTGCTGCACAACTGTCGCGAATATAACGTGTCCACACATAATCTTTTAAGCGATTTAATATCGGAGAGGGTTACAGCAATGTGATGGATTGCCGTATTGGCTATTAAACATTGCATTGGAGGATATGATTCGAAGAACTGGCACAGACACAAGTGGAACGATATTCAGGAAGTCTGTCCGACTTTTTAACTTTGCCGACGATGTTGATATCGTTGCACGTTTTTTTGAGACGATGGCGGACACGTACATCAGACTTAATGCTGAAGCTTATAGGATCGGGCTTGTCATTAAATCATTGAAAACATATTATATGAAGGAAAGAGGCTGACAAGAAGAAAATGTCAGCTCAGCTCGACGGTGATGAAATCGAGCTAGTAGACGAACTCGTGTATTTGGGCACATAGGTGACCACCGATAACGACACCAGCAGAAAAAAGGCACATTATGGCTAGAAATTGTGCCTACTTCTCTGAACTACAAAGATAACGATCTACATTAATGTATGTATGTATATAGGTAGCCATGCATGCTGTATGAAGGGTTAAAAAGGGTTATCGAGTTTACATACGAAATCAAACTAACGAATCTACTCATTGTTTTCTGCAACAAAACTGATTTGTTGTTTCTATGAAGATGCTTTCGTAAATAATGGCACCAGCGCAACTGTCACAAATACAAACCATTTGTTTACAGAGAAAGGATCTCATGCATTGTACGAAAAACTACAAAGAGTTACGAACATTTTGTCACAAATTAAAAAGGAACGTCTTTCTGGTGGTTGCATGAATGAACAAACACGTGAAGTATCCCAGCTTTTTATTTAATGTTTCCGACATGAGATTCAATCCTGTATTTTCAGAAAGAGCTGTTCCTGAATCCGTGGTTGATCTCAATAGGCCATGATGACACATGAGAAGATACTTGATATACAAGTATGAAATTATAACTCTCAACAGGGCTTTAATTTTTATTTAGGGATAAAGAAATTATTCCCGCTTTTGTATGAGTACGATAAAAGATAAACAGCGATTGGCTGGTCTTCACGAAATTCATTTCATGCATTATACAAAAAGAAAATACATTATACCAGAGAAAAAGCAATATGAATCCTTCTTACAAGATACGAGACATTTTTTCTATGCACAAAATCCATGTTTACGAAACGAGTGAAAGCTAATTTCCGTAAATATATTTTCAGTGTAGACACTTACGCAAAACCTGAAGGAATAAGGTAATCTCCCTCCAGCAATGTACCAATCATAAATGTCTGTATCCCCTCCGTGACTTTGGTTGGCTGTTCACTCCATTGTCTAATTGCATCTTCAATGATGCCCTGGTGCACCCTGCCATCCCATTTAAATGTTTTAAATCAATGAAACATTATACGGTTCATGAAAAATGTATCAAATATGGAATATGTAAAGTGTATGTAGTTTGATACGGCAAAATGGATTGCCTGGCGTGCTGAAATTTCCTTTTAGGGAGCAATAATATGTAACAGTTCTAGGGAGCAATAATATGTAACAGTTGTTGTCAGAACCTTTAAACCAGGGTTGCGATTTCTCTGGTGAGAATCACCCGGGAGCACATTTCTAGCTCTCTTTGGTGAATTTCACTCAGTCTCTACACGGAAGAAACAAAGTATCTAAAATTGAGAATTTTTAAACTTAAAATTGAGTACTGTTGTTGAACTGGAGAGATGGCTAAATTTGATTCTGCAAATTAGGTAAAAATTACTCAATGGGTAAGTACTTCATTGACAACTCATCTTTTAGTTAAAATGGATGTGTTCGCATACTCTAATTATTTGACTTATATCAGATTTAAATACCAAAGAACAATAAATATGTAACTGTACCAAACTAGCTGTTGTTGTTAAAAATCTTGGAAATTATGAAATAAACAAAATCAATAAAATTATCAGAAAAAAATCATGTTTTTAATCTATCATCACGAGAAAGGCACTTTATTTTAAATGTTGTATAACATTTGCTAACTAACCGTGCGAAAAATGCTCATATTTTGGGTTTTACAAGTTTAAATTTACTCACCATAAACTTTAAATACAGTTACTCAAATTTGAGTACAATGGCATATACTCAAATTTGGGCTCCCGCACGGAACTCCAGAGTTGGGTGCAATGAACTTAATTTTGGGTACTTTGTTTCTTCCGTGTACGGAGATTTTTTCCTGACGCCACTGTAGAGATTGTTCGACACAGCACGGGAGAGCGAGATAGTTTATAGTTCGCTGCCTGAGCGTTCATACACTCACTGCAGTGTGAACGGCAAAGAGTGAAAGAGCACAAAATGGCAGCACCAGACTGACCTGAGTGAAACATTGATCTGAACATTAAAAAAATAGACTGGAAAGTGGGATCAACATTACTAAATAAGGGCCACAGATAGCCTAGTAGGTAAAGAAACGGAACTACCAATCCGGATGCAGCGGGCTCGATTCTCAATCCAGTCGACTTAAAAAAATCTCGAATTTATTGGGCTTAAGTGTTTCATTGTGCTTATTACCATACAATATACATCTTCATGCATTGGTGATTGGTTTCGAGAGCTCTCAATTTTAATAACAGTGGTAGTACATCTAGAAACCTAGAAGAAGTTGAGAGCCTGGCAATAAGCTCATTGCGATAAGCAATAAGCTTGGATACGCCAAAAAGAAGAAGAAGAAGAACATTAAGAAATCAGTAACATTGTCAAAATGTTGTGGTGTTGTTTATCGAAATTTTCGCCTCAGGTTGGTTCATCTCCCGTCGTAGTCACTCACAAACAACACTTTTTGGGCATTTTTGTAACTTTTCCGGGGTGAGATTCGAACTCGTGACTTTGGCGTGAGAGGTATGGATGTTAACCATTACGCCAGAGTCGCCTCCGCATTGTGAAAATGTTCAAACTCAAGTGTTGCGCTATAACACTAACCATGAAGGTGTTAACCAGGGTAATTTGCCCCGGTGAAAAAATTCTGCTCTCTTCGGTGCTCCTCAGAGGTCACTGAATGATAGAGTAATGTGCTCCATGAGCCAGGTTAGCTCATATTTGGAAAAATGTCAATTTGCGTAGTAGAAAATGAAAAATACATTCAGTAATAAGTGCAAAATATAACGCAGATTCACTTGCAGCTTCTTGTTATCAAGGCACCAGAAACTTTCTAATCGTAAGAGAATGAAAAAAGGATAGGAAAGATCTTTGTATATACCAAACATAAGGTCTGTATCCGCAATAATCCGGACACCTCAAAATATGAATAAACATGGATGTGTTTTAACAATTTGCGAAAACAAAACATAGTTACTCATAAAATTTTCGAACTTTGTGCTTAACTCCGTCCATTAGTGTTTGTACAGACTCTTCAGAAATCGTAGAAGCCGTCTTTGTCCAAATTTGGTGGAAGTGTTTGATGTCTCGGATTCCTTGCTTCTTTCCAGAAAGCTTTCACTTCATCAGAGCCCAATAGCTCTCGATTGGTCGTAGCTCTGGGCAATTTGGTGGGTTTGAGGTTTTTGGTGCAAAGTTCGCTTGATTTGCTTGGCACCACTCCATCACAGTTTAAGCATAGTAGCATGATGCCAAATCGGGCCAAAACAAAGGTTTTCATTTGTGACTTTTGATGAAGGGTAGCAATCGTTTCTGCAGACACTCTTTCTGATAGATCTCCTTGTTGATTGTGCCTGTAGTGACGAAAGATTTACTCTTTTTGCCACACGTGCAAATTGCTTGCCACACAAGGTATTTTTTGGGAAATTTCGATGCCTTCTTCGTTCTGAAATGCTCAGCTGTAGCATTTCTGGCCATAGCAGAATAAAAAACCAGCCCTGGAAGCTGCTTGAAATCCTCCAGGACATAAGTTTCATCGTCCATAACAACGCATGAAAACTTCGTCAAATATTCGCAGTACAAACGTCGACCCCGTGATTTTGCTGCCAGTTCTGACTGTCGTTGCGATTTGGAACTGTTTTTACATACTTTATACGACTTAAGTCCCAAACGTTGGTTTGATTTTTTGACAAAACCAGGCGACATTCCTTTTTTACGAGCCACCGTTCGAATGGAGAGATTTGGGTTTTTCGTTAATATCCTTTTCACCTTTCGGTTCATGACAGGATCAGCGCGTCCAATGTTTTGGCACTTCTCGGTTTCCTCTCCACTGTCAAACGTTCCGAAAATGATTTGAGCACATCGTGAACAGTGGATACAGGCAAATCCAATATTTTTTCAAGGTCCCGTAACGAAGCAATTGTTGGAGAGAACATGTGAAAAACGTGTGATGGGGCGACCCCGGCGTAGTGGTTAATATCCATACCTCTCACGCCAAAGTCACGAGTTCGAATCTCACCCCCGGACAAGTTACGAAAATACCCAAAAAGGTATTTGAGTGACTACGACGGGAGATGAACCAGCCCAAGGCTGAAAATCTCGATAATCAAGGAACAAAAAAAAAAAAAACGTGTGATTTTCTGCGTTTACTTATGCACATAAAGGAAACGCTTGATTTGGAAAAAAAATAATGTGATATTTCATGATTGATATTTCACGCTTGAATTTAGTCTGTTGTTTGAAAGATTGCAAACATTGTTGTATGGCGCATGAAAGTTTGCAAAATAAACCGAAACAATAGACAATACGTAAGCTGGTGCTCAAAGAAGACTGACTACAAAGTTGACTATGTACAAGACATTAATTAGACCGGTAGTCCTCTACGACTATGAAACATGGACATTGTTAGTAGAGAACCAACGCGCCCTTGGTGTCTTTGAACGGAAGCTGCTGCGATCTACGGTGGAGTGCAGATGGAAGACGGAATGTGGAGGAGGCAAATGAACCAGGAATTGCATCAGTTGCTGGGAGAACCCTTCCATCGTACACATCGCTAAAATCGGCTTACTAAAGTGGGCTGGGCATGTCGTAAGAATGTCGGACGACAGGCCAGTTCAAATGGTTCCCAAAAACGAACAGCAGGCACAAGAAGAAGTGGCGCGATCCTGAGGCTGTCGAAGTGTGGCCATGGACCGAATAGAATGGAGACAAATTCAGCATTCACCAGAGGCCATCCCGGTTGATTCTGGTTGATTCTATTTTTTCTAAAGTGGTCTACTCTGCTGCAGAAGTCGATCCAGAGGTGCAAAGTTAATAGTAATTAAACATATTTTACACGTTTTATTCAAGTTCCCGAAGGATTAAGTGTCGTTGAAATGCTCAAAATATATGACCCAATTGAATTCACTAGAATATATATTGTTCCAGAACGACATTGATTCCGGTTTACCTTCCAAGTGATTGGCAGTTTCCTCCCGGAACATCCCACTTTCGCATCAATTCAAATTTATTCCGGTCGAACAATTTCGCCCATTGTCAGCTCAGATACGGAAAGCTACTATTAGAAAAAAAAATCTCATTTCTCACAAAAAGCCATTAATTCTGCCATTCGCGAGCATAAAGTGGGCTCACTTTACCTGGAAATACTATTCTGCTATTCTGCAGAGGGCGAGTATCACTTCTAGTAGTCGTTTTTCTTCATCGGCCAATTTTTCCCAATGCCTTGCACTGTGGCTAGTTTTACACATTGGAATTTTGAACATTCCCTCCATCAGATGGCAATTTGCAGCACCGAGCTCTATCAGCTGACGGGAGAAACTTTTTCGGTACACTTGAGAAACGAATATTTATTAACTCTTCTTCCACCGAATTCCCGATTTGCTTTTTTTTCTCGCTTTTTTCCATTGGGGAGGGGATTGAATTCAACTACAAGCAAGAATTAGAGCAATGGAAATGCAAACGGATCGACCATTTTCACCACCGTCACTAATGGATTTTCGTGATGAACGTAAATCTTCGATGACGATGGCTTGAACTTGGCGAATGGGTTTTCAATTCCTTTTTTTTTGCCCTCCCTTGCGAGTCACTTTCTCGCGAAGGAGTTTTTTTTTGGTATAACGGGGGGTGTGTACCTATGTACACGTGGTTGTTCAATTCTGCAGCTCAATTTGCAGCCCTGCCCCGGTACTCTGGTTTCGGATTCGAATTAGCAGTCCCATGTACGGTACGAATTCGAATTTGAACGACGTGGCTGCTGAGTGGCAATCGATCAACTTCAGGATTGTGGAGCTGCGTTTCTTTTCTCCGCTGGGAGAGATTTACCCGTTAATGCAATTTGGATGTTTCAGAAGTTTAAACTCCAAGTGCTAATTGAGAACGATAGCGCTTCTCATGAGCTATTCAAATGTGAAGTTGATTTATTCCGGCGTTCCGCGGGGATGGTCGTTGCAGGTTCTGCAGGATTGTGCAGTGGTTGGACTGGGAGTATTCGGAACGTTGCATTTGATCGTTTTGCTCGAATTGAGGATACAAAAATATAGATGTTCCCATTTAATTGCTTTACTGTTTCACTGAGTCGTAGATGTTGTTTTGGTCGCTTTCTTCAGGATCTTGTGGTAACAATCGAAAACTCAAACACAAGTTCTCTATTACCAGCAAATATTCAGTAGAATTTGGTGTCGCATCGAAATTCGCATAGCTAACAAATAAATTACCACTTAGTCATAAACGCACCCACACACATTCACATACAACCTTTCTTCCCATTTGGGGTTTAGAATGGCAAAACAACCGTGGCTTTACAGTTACTCACTTTGTGTGGACGGTCTAGTGTGTGCCATTTATCCGTTTAATTCAATATGTGCAATTACCGCTCGTTAAGGAAATCGTTCCATTCAATGATTCAGCACTGACCGGTCGCGGCGGCGTGGCCCCGAAAACCCATCTCCACCGATGGAACTGGTTCGCAAAATTGGTTTGAACTGGGTTTGGCGAGAACGGAGATCAGTTCACTGTTGACAGCTATATTTTAATTAGATGGTTACGGTTGTTTTTTTTTTTTTTTCCAAAGCCTACTGTCCTAGTGGCAGCTCTTATGCAACGAGATCTTCTCGTCGTTGTTGTCGTTGCTCGAAAGGCACGGTTATTCGAACACACTCAATTTAATTATCACCTTCGGCCGTTGGTGGATGTTTTGTGTTATCGCCGAAGAGGTGCGATTTGTGATTTACTGATTTGTCGTCATTAGCAGACGTGGGTGGGAGTAGAATGTCGCGGGTTGTCAGAAGTAGAATATTACGGGGAAAAGCACGTGATGGTTTCTTAGTACGAGGCAATGCTGATTGGTGATAACGAGAGAATGGTGTGTCACTACTGATAAGAGATTCGATGCCCATTTGTTTGCTGCTTGGTGATGATGTGCGGTTCTGTTTTGGAGGCAGGTGACCTTGATTATGAACGGTTTTGAAAACAACAGCCACTTTGGATGTTTGAGCTACGAGTTTAGGGCTGGGATGGAGAAACAAATACTACACATAATCGAAACTGAAAAACTACCTCAAATTAACTTCTTTCGACACAACCGTGAACTATCGTTCAATAAGGTTAATGTTATTTTAGGTAAGCTAAGGTTTACCTAATTTTAGAAAGAGCCAGGGTTGGATAAAATTAACTTATTAGGTGGTAAAATATATCTACAGCATTCAGAGAAACATTCAATGAATTTAAAATTCAAACATGAACAATTCGAATTGTCGCTGAATTAGCGGCAATACCAAGGGGTGGATCGCTCAGCACACTTTTCTCCTGAGCTTTTTTTTATCTTAGTGTGTCTACAAGCGTTGCAGTGTTATGGCTGTTTCCGTAATGTGTCGAAGGTGCCGATGTGTTGACAATTCAAATTGTTATTTTCTGCTGTGCCTGGTAACCAGGCAATGCCAATATGCCAAGGTTGCTGGTGTGTTATTTCTTTAAGCTTAACTGTCGAAAGTTTGCCTCAGTGTGCCCTCCACGTGGTATGGATTAAAAATCAAAGTTCCGCAGCTAGGTAACAAATTCGTCTTGTGAGTTAAACTTCGTGGCTGGCACACTGTTCTAGGCGACTTACCCTTGGGCAATACACTTCATGCTAGAAATTGTCGCCTCATTAACACCGGATCAGTACTTCATTTTAACGGATAGTCTCAGTTCTATAGAGGCTATTCGCTCATTGAGGCCGGTAAAGCACTCCTCGTGTTTTCTCATGAAAATACAGGAGCTTCTAAGTGCTTTATCTTCGCGTTATTTTATCATCACCTTTGTATGGGTCCAATCTCATTGTTCAATCCTGGGCAATGAGAAAGCGGACTCGCTTGCAAAGGTGGGTGCTATGGAAGGCGATATTTATGATCGACAAATCGCCTTCAACGAATGTTTTGCTATTTTTCGTCAAAAGTCACTCGTCAGCTGGCAGTATAAATGGAGTAAAGGATATGGGGCGATGGCAACATTCTATCATCCCAAAGGTGTCAAAAAAATCATGGTTTTGGGGTATGGATGTGGGTCGAGACTTCATTCGTGTGATGTCTCGCATCATGTCCAGTAATTATTCTTTTAACGCTCATTTGTGCCGTGTTGGGCTGAGTGACAGTAATCTCTGTGAATGTGGCCAAGGTTATCCGGACGCAGATCACATTATTTGGTCTTGTGCTGAGCATCGTGGAGTCAGATCTGAGCTTTATGATTCTCTTCGGACTCGAGGTAGACAACCCAATGTACCAGTTCGAGATATTTTGGCTCTGCGTGACCTGGAGTTTATGAAACTCATTGCTGGGTTTTTGACTAACAATAGCCTTAGATTGTAGTTAGTTTATCCTGTACGTTTACTATAAGTTTTTTTTTTCTGTGTTTGTGTGTGTTTTTTTTTTCTCAAAAATGTTCAAGTCAAAAGAAATCAAAAGTTGTAAAGTTTTTAGTTTTTTGACAATTTAGAATTAAAAAAAATGTGTTATGTAAATTCCACTTCAAACTCCAACCCACCTTCCCGTCTTTTCAGTTCTTATTCCTATTAACCTCGAGACGGCCACGAGTAATCGGTTCTATCCCCTTAACGCAAGGGGTGGATCGCTCAGCACACTTTTCTCCTGTGCTATTTTTTTTGAGTGTATCAACAAGCGTGGCAATGTTCTGGGAGCTCCCGTAATGTGCTGAAGGTGCCGATGTGTTGACAGCTCAAATTTTAATTTTCGCTGAGCCTGGCAACCAGGCAATGCCTATTGCCAAGGTTGCTGGTTTCATGTTTCTTTAAGCTCAACTGTCAAAAGTGTGCCTCAGTGGTATGGATTGAAAATAGAAGTGCCGCTGTTAGGAATCATGTTCGTCTAGTGTGCAAGATATCGTGGCTGGCACACTGTTCTAAGCGACTTACCCTTGCCTTAACGTTAGTTTTAAGATAATTGATGTATACAAATATGAAAACTTGGCTCTGTAAAGTTGATTCGATTGAGCTTGTTTTGTACAACGATTTAAAAAAAAATTGAATAGCAAGAACTTCTTGTAGCGCACATTTAGTTCTGTAACAGATTTACATTTACTGTGAATGTCTGTCGTTTCCATGGAACGCATGGTTGAGGTTTCACATTTTTCGTCAGATAAAAGATTTGCGATCGCGACTGACATGCAACTTCATTGGACGAAGTCAAAACACAAATGGCGTCGTAATAAAAACAAGTGCTTTCGAACATTTTTTTCCGCCCACCACGAAGTTGTTTTCACTCAACACAATCGTTATAGTCTTCCGTATTTCAGGAAACAATCATATGCGAGAAAGGCCAAACGTCAACAAAACTTGTCAGGTATGTTTGATTAGCGCCGTATTGGACGGAAAAATACAGTTTTTGAGTGTTCCTTAAGATAGATATATATCCTATATCTATCTATGTCACATACTTGTTTGCCACTGAACCTAGTTCTGTTTTGTTAGAATGAAATATCGAAAATTCCTATCGCGAATTGTTTTTATGATCGAACATCAGAAGTGGTAAAATTTGCTTGTATGATAACATGACATTGCTTGTGTGATAACATCTGTTATCAATGTTTTTAATTTAAATCAATACACATCGCCTCTTATATCAAACTGAATATGCATTTAAGTCCCCTATAAGGTTGGTTAATAGGATAATGGTAGGGTTTAAGAGGACTCTGACTATTCTCCATCTCATATGTCGAGACAGTCGAGTGGTGAGAACACCGATCTGGTAAGCTTGGAGTCCATAGTATGAACCTAGTTGATGAAAATCTTTTTTGCCGACGAAATTTGTTACACTAATGTCTTAGATTTTTTTGTTTATGACAATTATCAAACATAAATTATGTTTCATAGGCTCCACCTTCTGCGCTATTTCAATTCTATAGTAGTATCCTAAAAGGTTTTCTATCATCGGAATGGTAACATAATCATTTGTCACATTTGAGCAAAAATGCATGCAATCAAACATTTGGTGTTACTTGGGATACTATGACGCGTTTAATTTAATTTAAGTAATTTAAACTCAAAATTCAGAACTTTTCATTTCGAGTGTAAAATGCACAATTGAATATTTGACATAGGGTAGGGAACGGCTTAATCAGGGGCACCATTTTAATCAGTTGTTAGGAAATAGGTCTAAAACTCCTACATTTTCCAAACTATTCCACTTTTAATGATACGATCATAAGCTCTTTCTATCGGGCTTATGATTCGAGGCATAAATCTTGATTGATTACCAATTTATTATTGTCATTTTGAAGATTTAAAGTACATCATCTCGAAAACCATCCGTTTCTTACCAGCTGAAGAAGTTCGCTCAAATTTTGCCTTTGTTTATTTTGCATTTAAGAGCGTGTACCGGAAGAGCATGTCTTCATCAGCTCTCTCTCACAGCTAGGCTTGTTGCCAGAATGTGATGTTGAACATTGAGTTATTTTATTTACATATGTAGATAATTTGAGATCACTTTTTATTTCCTGTTTCTTCCAGTCATTAGAAGTAGATCAACCTTGATCAATGCTTATGATTTTATTGTCTATCGTTTGACACTATCGTATGCAATAAAACAATATGTTTCGAAGCTGTCCAATAATACCCAACGATAAATAATGCTTCGCTGTTGAGCGGCAGCTATGGCATCACTGTTGCTCTTGAGAGAGCCCATGTTTCTCCTCTTCTTTGTCAACCATGGATATAGCGTAAAGGCATTGTAACATGAGTTCTAGACAAAATCGTCAAAAGGTCGAAAGTAACATTTGCACATGACTTAAACGTAAATTTCGAAATGCAGGTTGCTAACATCTCATCCAACGGAAGGTATAACCCCTTGTATCTATTTCTGTGCTATTTGTTGAGAAGCAGATCCCAGAAAAATACGCTAGAAGTCATTGTTTACAAATGTTACTTTCGACCTTTTGACTATTTTGTCTAGAGTTCTGCTGTCTCTTGCATTTGTTTGTTTTTAAACGAAGCATCCCGTTTGTCGTCGCAGTCACTTTGGCTAACATTTGCGTGAGAGTAAGTGGTTCTTATTCCACTCTAAAGTCTAAAGATCAATGACATACTAAAAGTTCGGAGGTGTACGGCTATCTCATAACCTGCTAGTAGACGAGTTTGTGATCGTGTGTTGGTTGATTGTTTTCTAGAGCGGGTTGAGGAAATTGACGTTTGCAGCAAATCGTGAACTGGCTTATTTTATTTTGCCTTCGCGCACAGCTGCGTAATTGCACTCCTACAATATTGATAGTTTATGTTCAAATTATGCAGCTGAAGAAAACATTTTTTTTATCGAAAAAAAGTCTCTGCAATTGGGAACTTTATTCAATGGCTATGACATTTTCTGAGTCTAATGCACGTTCTGAAGGTATGTGGCGATAGACCAGTAGTAAGCAGAGGGATTAATGTCTAAATATTGGCAGTTTTAATTATAGATTACATACAGCTTCATCAACTGTTTCAGGTGCTGAATAAACTGCTTAAAATCCGTCCCGTACTCTAATAGACTTGAGTCTTGATGAAGCATGTTTCGATCAAAATTTGGTCGACTTAAACTCGACGCATATCCTTTCATCGTGCATTAAACAACTTTACGCACACCTCATTTTGAAGATGTGTGCGTGAAGCATCATGCCTCTTTGGAAGAATCCAGGTTTAAAAAAGAAGAAGACACCGAGTGGTGATAAATCTGACAGCTCCCATGTTAAAGTATAGGACGAACATTTTAAAATGCTTATAAAAAATTCAAATGAAATTCTAATTAACACATACATGCCTGACCCCTCTTTTAGCAAAAATCTTGATTTTCATTTGCCTGTCATTTTGCGAAATCTTAACCAAATTGTATGCAATCTTTTGCAAACGATCACAAATTTGTCCTTGTTTTTGATACAGTATCTGACATTCCGGAATTTTACGTAGTTTCAGATATATTCAGGGGAACCCTGGGGTAAGTACCATTCCCGAAACACTTACCAAGATCAAACCGGTACCAAAACATGGATTGCGACACCTCAAACTTCATGATTTTGCAAAACCAGAGCTTTGGCGGTCATTCTGGAAATATTCGGCCAATGTGGCCACTCCCGGAAGCCCTCCGAGAACTGGGTTCCACAAGGAAAGTGGCCAGATTATGAACGGTACGAAAACATGGCTTGCGACACCTCAAACTTCATGATTTTGCAAAACAAGACCATATGTGGTCATTCTGGAAATATTCGGCCATTGTGGCCACTCCTGGAAGCCCTCCGAGAACTGGGTTCCACCGGGAAAGTGGCCAAATTATGACCGGTACCAGAACATGGCTTGCGACACCTCAAACTTCATGATTTAGCAAAATAAGACCATGTGTGGTCATTCTGGAAATATTGTGGCCACTCTTGGAAGCATTCCGAGAACCAGGTTCCACCGGAAAAGTGGCCAGATTATGAACGGTACGAAAACATGGCTTGCGATACCCCAAGCTTCATGATTTTACTAAACAAGACCATTGCTGGTCATTCTGGAAATATTCGGCCATTGTGGCCTCTGTACTTTTTCAATACAAGTCACACGGTAAAGCTAGTATCACGTCAGCATACTCCTACCCTATCCTTATTTGACCTGCATGGATGCGGCCGGCGCTGGTATTGCTTTTTTTTTTTTTCAATTCGAGATCGCCAGTTTTTACACATTGAGGAGACTGTTAGTCCCAAACATCATCTGTTGGTTCTCTGTTTAATTACAGCCGATCTGGCAATAACAGAGTAGCAACCGCATGCAGTCAATCATGCTCATGCTCATGCTTATGCTCACAAGCCACACGGTATTTCGAGGAAAACGCAACACTTTAGCAAGTTTTGGCCCAGACCACGAAGGGTTTTACAAATGATTGCGCACAATTATTTTTCTTCTTTCTTCTTCTCTGAAACAAGTGCGAACTGTACCGCGAAATAAATTTCTGATGTTGTTATTGTTATACGGAACACATAAGATGTCATAGTTTATGAATCCGACCACTAGGATCGCTCTAAGAATAAAAAATGTTTGTTCCAATACCAAAGGGGTCACACCTTAGGTGAGTTTCCCTATATATGAAACAAACCGAATTCGGGACATGTCGGCCTAATAGAACACACGAGTGGTCCCGTCGTCCGATGACCACAATTCCCGAACATGTGTTTTCGAATCACGGTTTTTTTCCAGCAAATCAAAACATCTATCCAGGCAAAAAGCACATTTCTGTCAATGATTCCGAAGTCAGGATCATGAATTCCGTCCGCATTGGTGAATTGACTAATGATATGTAAAATAGAATCATCTAAGAACGAGAAGAACGCATCCAGTGGGGTTTTGATTGTACTCAAATCCACATTAAATTTTCGTGCACCATTACTGAGATGCGCGTTCACTACATTTGGACGATTAGTACTCCATCGATACTGCCACACTACGACACGTATGTTTCTTCGTCGTTATCCTCTTCTTCAGAACTAAAAGGATCTTCTTCTACCCACTCATCATCAACATCATTTTCTACACCGACCGAGTTTGGGTCGATGATACTTGAAGCATCCGAATCAGAATCACTCATATCATCACTACGAATTTTTAATTATTGAAAAAACAGAACTTTGCCAATAACCAAACTATTGACGCCACAAAAGAACAACTGATTCAGAACAACTAAGATTTAAATAATATCGCTACACAGCTTAGAAACAAAACCGTTAGAAGCTAGTAACTATGTTGATCCAGAATAACGGTACAAAGCCTAAATAAATTATGAATAAATATACTTGGGTTTGTGTGTGCGTGTGTAACGTTTAGACATACATTATGAAATCTTTGGTAAGCGCGTTGGAGTCGGCCGTTCATTTTCTTTGGAGAAGAATAACGTAGGGACTTCTGGGGTAATCAGCACCCCCGGGGCAGAAGACCTTTTTGACCATGAAATACATTTTGAACAACTTTTTGATTGATCTATCAAGCAACATACATTATGTTTTAGTTATTTAAAAAATCCTGCATTTGTTCAAAATTTCTCATAACTTACAAAATGCCGTCTTACAAATGGCTGTTCCAAGTTTAAAACAAATTGCAGAGCTTTTCTAAATGTAATCGCCTTCCCCAACGAAATAAGATTTTTAGGATGTTCAGGTCATGATGATACCATAGACTAACTTTAAGACCAGTAGGCCCGAACAAATACGATTTTTTTCTTGGCTCAGTTAGTACTAGCACATTGGTCCAAAGCTCGGTCACAAGCTTAATAATGCGCCCCTAATAATGAACTCATACAAACACACTCTCAAATATTCTGTCAAAAGAACACAGCAAATCAAAACAAAGGCACAAATATGTATAGCAAGGTGCTAGTTTCAATATGTACTTCAGACCAAGGGGTTCTACAACAGTGAACCAATTTCAAATCGCCAGTTGCATATTCATTGTTGATGATACCGTCCGAATCTGGCCACTTTCCAGTGAAAGCGAGTTCCCTGAACGCTGACAGGAGTGGCCATTATGGCAGAGTATTTTCAGAATAACCACCAATGGTCTTGTTTGATGTGTCGAAAATCATGTTTCGGTACCCGATACCAATTAGGTCACTCTATAGGAGGAATCCGATTCCAGGAACGCTACCGCGTGTGACTCTAACGGCCGTGTACATATAAAATAACCACTGGTCTGCAAAATCATGAAGTTTGAGGTGTCGCAAGCCATGTTCTGGTACCGTTCATAATCTGGGCACTTTCCTTGAGAAACCCAGTTCTCGGAAGGCGACCAGGAGTGGTCAAAATATTTCCAGAATGACCAGAAAACGTCTTGTTTTGCGAAATCATGAAGTTTGAGGTGTCGCAAGCCATGTTCTAGTACCGTTCATAATCTGGCGACTTTTCCGGTGGAACCCGGTTCCCAGAAGGCGGCCTAGAGTGGCCACAATGGCCAAATATTTCCAGAATGACCACACATGGTCTTGTTTTGCAAAATCATGAAGTTTAATGTGTCGCAAGCCATGTTTTCGTACCGTTCATAATCTGGCCACTTTCCTGGTGGAACTCGGATCCCGGAGGGCAACCAGAAGTGGCCACAATGGCCGAATATTTCCAGAATGATCACACATGCTCTTGTCTTGCAAAATCATGTAGTTTGAGGTGTCGCAAGCCATGTTTTGGTACCGGTTTGATCTTGGTAAGTGTTTCGAGAATGGTACTTACCCCAGGGTTCCACTGAATATATCTGAAACTACGTAAAATTACGGAATGTTCGGTACTGTATAAAAAATAAGGACAAATTTGTGATCGTTTGCAAAAGATTGCATCCAATTTGGTTCAGATTTCGCCGAATGACAGGCAAATGAAAATCCAGATTTTTGCTAAAAGAGGGGTCAGGCATGTAGGTGTTAAAAGCGGTTTGTTGTATGATGTAAGAAAAAACCAAAACTACTCAATAAAGACATTTTCAGCAAAATGAAAAATAAATCAAAATAATGCCCCTATTTTGCAGTTTACGATTTTTCTTACATCATACAACAAACCGCTTTTAATTAAAATTTCATTTGAATTTATTAGAAGCATTTTCATCCTATACTTTAACATGGAAGCTGTCAAATTTATCACCACTTGGTGTCTTCTTCTTTTCTCAACTTGGATTCTTCTATTTTGATTTTGATATTGGCACTTCAGTTATCAAAATGTCGTCGAAGGAAGAGAAGCAACGCATAAACATTTTGCACGTGCATGGCGAAAATCCAAACTACTCTCACGCCAAGTTGGCGAAATGGTTGAATGTGACTAAATCAACTGTTACCAACGTATTGAAAGTGTTCGGTGAACGTTAGTCGACAGCCAGGAAAGCTGCATCGGGGGGAAATCAAAAACCGGAGGCAACAGCGACGAAAAGAAGAGTTGCCCGCTGTTTCGAGCGGAACCCCAACCTCTCTGTCGGAGATGTCGCAAAGAAGCTGGGAATTGCGTCTTCACCCGACTGTCGACTTACAAGAAAGTGGTGACTCCAAATCGCGACGATAAACAAAACACGTCGGCCAAACCACGATCCCGAAAGTTGTACACGACGATGCTGACGAAGTTTAATTGCGTGGTACAGGACGATGAAACTTACGTAAAGGCAGCCTATAAACAGCTTCCTGGACAGGAATTGTATACGGCAACCGGACGAGAAAATGTGACAGATATTTTCAAGCACATTAAACCGTCATAGTTCGCGAAGAAATATCTGGTGTGGTAGGCCATTTGTACCTGTGGCTTGAAGAGCAGCGTTTACATTGCGACCGGAATCGTCAACCAGGAAATTTATCTGAGGGAGTGGCTACAAAAACGTCTACTGCCTTTCCTGAAGCGACACAGCTGTTCCGTTCTATTTTGGCCGGATTTAGCATCTCGTCATTACGGAACAAAAGCCCATGGAGTGGTATGCTGCGAACAACGTTCAAGTGGTGCTGGAGGACAAGAACCTTTCCAACACGTCAGAGCTCCGCTCAATCGAACAATATTGGGCCACCGTCAAGCGGAACATTAAGAAGGCTCAAATGGCTTTTGTGAGCGAGAAACAGTTCAAGGCAAACTGGCGTTCTGTGGCGAATAAAGTGGACAAGGAGACTGTACAAAATCTTATGGCAGGTGTTAAACGAAAGACCGGGCAATTCACAGTCGGTTAAAAGGAAGCTAAGCTGAATATTTCTCCTGTATTCTGTATTAACTGAACTTAAAAAGAAAATGAATTTGACTTATTAATAAAAACTTTGATCGACTTACACACATTACTGTTTGACCCAATTTTGATCGGAACACCCTTTATTAAACATGAAAATTTTCAACACACTAATCATCAAAACAAAAAAAAAACGGTTGAGTAAATCGGTAATTTTTTTTGGTGTGTCTCTGATGTTTATGTGTTACCGTCGCATGACTTCATGTAGTCGGAAAATATTCGTTCACAAATCAGTTCGGTTTCGCTCATTTCGGTTTTTGTAGACGCTCGTAGGCTGTCGCAGTTGTTTCAAAAAATTTCAACATGAGGTGCAAAGTTAAATTCTGTGACCGAGATGGCAGGAACTATCCGGGATTAAGTTTTTTGTGTTTACCCAGTGTTAATATTACAAGATCAAAATGGATAGAACTCTGTCGGCTGGATCTGTTGACAATCAAAGTTATACCAAGCCCGCGAGTTGTAGCGTAAGTTGAAAATATTAGTTATTTTTACATATATTTAAATAGCATAACAGTGCTATAATCTGCTTTAGTTAACGCTCGGTAGGTTTATTTTGAAGAGTCTTGTTTCTGCTGCTGCTGCTGATGCGGAGAGATGTTGCAGATAAAAACACCGTTCCATCAATATATGCAGCCGCTAGAAAGCAATAGAATGTTGGATTTCTACAAATCTCTTCCTCTCAACTTTTGAACGGTGCTTCAAGATCACAACTAAATACTATAATTATTATGTCTGTATTCTCCGTACGTGGAGTAACGATTATAATGTAGAAGGAGATGTTCGCTCATCATCATAAGGCACCAGAGGGAACAGTAATGTTTTGCTATAAAGAAAGATATGAAGAGAAAGTGTTTAAGTTACGTCAGTGTACGGTAGGTTGAAAATTGAATAGAAGTATTGAAAATTGAGCGAAAGGTGAGGCCTGAATGGATGCCATCTGCAGACGAAGTAGATGAAGAGGATGTCGATGCACATCAAGAAGACGTCGGTAAGGGGCTATTCAGAAACCACGTATGTTGACTTTTCTGGGGGGAGGGAGGTGTGGGGGTTTGGCAAAAGTCTACGCTCCATACAAAAATTTAAAAAAATGTATGGAGGAAAGTCTACGAAGGGAGGGGGGCAGGCGTTGAGATGTTCAAAAATGAGTCTACGTAATTTATGAACAGGCACTAACGAATCAGCTTCCTCTGATGAACAGCTCGAAGTAAAATCGGAACCAGTGAGCGAGGAAGGAGCTCAATCGGACTTCGGGATTCAGAGCAACATTGGATCTAGAGGACAGGGAAATTCATTCAAGCTGTTCCGGTAATATCACATTTTCAATATATATTAAATTTTCAAGCTATTATATACATTTCTTGCGTAACGCGCACTTGAAAAATTGGCACACTTGTTAGCCCGTCTTGCTCGCACTCGTTTGATTACATAGTGCGTTAGTGTGTGTCCAATAATCTATTCGTGTCGCTTACACATATACTTGTGCGGAAAACGCAAACAAGCAGTAAGATATGTACAACATCGAATACGTGTGGATCCCATTTTTCCGCATTTAATGAAAATTCTTGACGAAATATATACATACGAAAATAACATCGTGAATAACTAGGGAATGGAATCTGAAATTTACAGAAAAGTTGTTGAGTATGGTATATTACGATATTTTCGTTGTAGATCAAATGTGATTTTAATTCAAAACGATGATTTTTCATGGTTTTTCAAACCTTTTCCAATTTGATCCCAAGACGACATCGGGGTAAGACGCTTGTTCTATTGCTCAATATGCACCTAAAAAATAGTGAGGCACGCACCATTACAATGGGATATGATGCAGCATAACATTGGAATAGCATGCACCTTTTGTAAAAGGTAAGAGCACGGCTATAAAAAGTTACTCATTCGAGTTGAAAGGTTGGAACATATCGCCACATCTTGTTAGCTTTGTTTAGTAGTAAAGTTTCCAATGTATATACGCTTAGAAAAAGTACCTAACGGAGGAGTTAAGTAGGGGAATCCAACGTTGGGTATAATTATTTGGTTATCATTATCAAATTACTACTTAGTAATAATCAAATCACTTACTTTTGGGTATATTTTTTCCAAAAATAAGGTATAGATACCCAAGTTTTAGTGTGTGCAATACTAGTGAAGTGAATTTATTATAAATAAATTTATTATTATTTATCAAAAAATTATTTTAATAACTCTATTATTTACATGTGAGGTTCAGTCATGACAATTTCTTCAATTTTGATCATATTTTGGTGTATTTAGTGCATTATTGAACTAAACAATTATGAGTTATTTGCATTTTGTAATGTTCTCCCCTACTTGCATTCATTTTAAAGTATAAACTTAAAATGGCATTTCGGTAGGGGAGAGTAATCAACATTGAGAATTTTTTAATGTTTTTGGTTAAAGCTACAAACATTTTTTTTTAAATTTCAATCGAATAGCACACTTTTCTAGTAGACTGGAATTTTTTTTCAGGTTGCTTAAGTTGTAAATTTGGTTATCTATAGGCAGAGATGGATGCTAAAAACTATGATGGAAACTAAAAATGCTGTGCTTTTTGTTGTTACCAATGCCTTTGCCTCGCTGTTCCTACTGTCTTTCTACTCTCCCCCATCAGACTTTTGATCATATTTTCTTTTTGTTACCTACACATATGGATGACCGCTTTAAAATAAAACCGGGTTTGCAAAATTCGATTAACATTTACTTTGAAAAATTGATAACAACACCATTAAGCCATTTTAAACATGATAATGAATTGCTAGGCTTGATTAGGGACGATGGAATTCATAAAATAAAGATACGCTGTATTCTTTAGATATTCTTTATATTAACGTTATACTCAATAGTTTCTGTAGGCAGAGATTTTTTTGTGTGGTTGTGACTCGGATTTGAGAAACACTACAAGAATTCGCGTAAGTGAAAATAAATATGTAATTTTAACAGAATAAAAAGGAAATATCTCAACACTAAATAGTGGTTTTAATACAGACTTTCTTTAAACCCATCCAGCATCTCTGTTGTTAGAAGTTACGACTAAAAAGAAAAAATAATAATATTTCGATTTATAAATTGGCAAAAAAGTGGGACGAACGAACTAAACATTGAAAATCAAATGCTACACTCTGAAAGAATAATCACAGCAATCAACCAAATTCCATCCAAATTAACGAAACTGAAAATACTGTTTTCGGAAATTTAAAAAAGTGAGAAATTGTCTAATGAAACACTGATAGAAAGCTTAAAAACGCTAGCCATGTGTCGCATTGCTGAGCTACAGTTATTTGATGAGGAAGATCAAATTGGTACTCTTTCACACAGGTGATGATCAGCATTTGTTTAAATTTGCAAGACTCATTTGTTACTTCTGATTGAGGTGCGTCTAACAAAGCCATGTGGAATGACTATGGAGTGGGCACAAAGAAAAGCACTGTTCAAAATGATTTTTCCAACGACCATCCCGTTGAAGCTAGTCGTAGATTAGAATTCCTACGTTTAAATTTACCTAAAGATATTTGCTTTGGCAAAAGTTTTCTTCGCGTGTAGTTTTCACTGTTCGTTTAATTAAAATTTGTAGTTTAAAATTTATTTTATAATCAAAATGATCAAGTTTATTTTTCAATTTATCAAGTTATCTGTAAATTTCACAAGACCCTAAGCTATATTTGCAGATTTTCTTCTCGTATGTTTATAACTTGGATACAAGAAAAAATGTCTCTAAGTATTAAAAATTAGTCAAATTTCTTCAACAGAGTTGCAAATTTCCTATCTTTTCCACAGTGAAAGCATGACATGTTTTTATTTTAAATTAATTTCAGGCAAGAAAATATTTTATATAGAATATCAATACTTCCCAATGATTGTAATTTTATTCTCTTGGCTTCACTTGAGAGTTTGTGACACCTCAAATTTGGCTCCACATTTTTTGAGTCTGATTCATCTCAGGCTTAGGGTAGACCTGTGCGCCGATCTATGTTGAATCGGCGGCGGCGTGTATGATAATTTTGATCGGCGGCGGCGGCGCAGCCGGCGTCACGCCGCGGTCGTCCTTGGCGGCAGCGGCGGTGGCGTGGATCAGCGCGGGTATAAATTATCGCCTCAACAGTTCCTTATGATTATCCCTTTTGAATGTTCGGCTTTCTCGTGCACTGTAAAGACTATAGGATCACTCCAACTCTTATATTTTGATAGAAGGCACGGATATCCATGGTGTTATATGACTCAGGTCGATGAATTAACGTGTGCATGTGTGTATGTGTAAGTGTGTGTACAAGGATATGACACTTAACATACTAAAAATTCTTCATGACAAGTCGACGAGGAATTCGGCTTATGGTTTTATTACTAAACCTAACCATTTTCAAAAGCGTATATATATAAGAAATAGCCAAATAGAATAAAGTTGTCATTATTATGCAAATAGGTTTATGGCTTTGATTCCTTGCCTTGAATGTTATTATATCTGTTTTATCAATTTTCAATTGTCGAAAATAATTTACTACAAATCTTCACGAAGATAGCGAGTCAAGTTTTCAGTGCTGGTGGAAATCAAATACGATGTCACGGGGAATCTAGTTTGAACGAATGATGATATATTCAATATTTTAATGAGGACTTATTACAACAAAAAAGTAGATTAAAGAGTTCTGATTAGACATTTTATTAATGTTGTCCCCTGATTTTAATGTACCGTAGAATAGAACACTCTCGTAACATAAAAATCAAAGTTAATATCAAAATTAAATATGTTTAGATCTAAACATCTAAAATAAATCCTAAAATCTAAAAATTTAAAAATCTAAATATCTAAAAATCTGAAAATCTTAAAAATATGACAATCCTAAAATCTAAAAATCTTCAAATCTTAAAATCTTAAAATTTTAAAATCTTATAATCTTTAAATTTTAAAATCTTCAAATTTTAAAACCTAAAAATCTAAAAATCTGGAACTCCAAAGATCTAAAAATCTTAAAATCTTAAAATCTGAAAATCTGAAAATCTAAAAATCTCAAAATCAATATATCTAAAAATCTGAAATCTAAAAATCTAAACATCTAAAAATCAAAAGGTTTATAAATCTAAAAATTTGAAAATCTATAAATCTTGAAATCTAAAAATCTGAACATTTTCAAAATCTGGGAGTCTTAAAATCTTAAAATATAAATATCTTAAAATCTAAAAATCTTTAAATCCTAAAATCTTAAAATCTAAAAATCTAGATCTTAAAATCTAAATATCTATAAATCTTAAGATATGACAATCAAGGGGTGAGTCGCTCAGCACACTTTTCTTCTGTGCTATTTTTTATAGTGTGCCTACAAGCGTTGCGTGTTCCTGTAAGGTGCCGAAAGTGCCGATCTGTTGACACTTCAAATTTTAATTTTTGCTGTTCCTGGCAACCAGGCATTTGTTTTGGTTTCTACAAGCAATCAACAATACAGAAAACAAGCAGCGTGGCACTAAAGTCGGCCACTTCTGGGATTTTGAGAACATAAATTATAAATTTGTAAATGGGAAAGCGGGCTATCCATGTTACAAAAGCGGTTAATAGTGGATAGAACGTTGTTCAAGTTGTTGAAGAAGAGTTTGATTCTTGCATTCTTCTTCCAAACGACCAGTGGAAGGATGAAATAATGTGACTGAGTTGTTCACTATTTGATTTTTCTGCAGTTGATTAGAGGTAAAGGTACAATTTTGGGGTCTGATCGATACACAATCCCAATCCTACTTAAAAGTGACAAAAGCAGTTCGTGTGGTCCATTTCTGTTAGTCAAAAGTCCTACGCAACTCCCAGTGCAATCCAATCTAGAGTCAAGAATTGGCTTTCCGGTATGAGCGCGCTGCAATTTGATAATGTTCCGCATTACTTTTCATTTTTTGAGATTCTCGGTTATCTTTCTAGTCAGAAAATGTTGATGAATGTGATCCACTAACTGAATCTGCATTCCGATCAGCCGATTTCCCATGAAATATGCGAAGAATCGTACAGCTCACCTTCACAATTTACGTGGATAAGTTTTCTCCGAGGTTTTCAGTGCGAATTAAACATACAAAACTCTCGCTAGATTGACGTGACGAAATAAACAAAGCGAAAAAAAAGTCACCAACAACAACGAATATTGGCAAGGTTGCTGTTTTTTTTTCTGAAAGGCCAATTGTCAAAATTGTTCCTCAGTGTGGTATGGATTGAAAATTGAAGTAAGGCTCTTCAATGGCTTACTGTTCTAAGCGACTTACTCTTGATGACAATCCTAAAATCTAAAAATGTACAAATCTAAAAACCTAAAAATCTAAAAATCTAAATATCTAAATATCTAAAATCTAAATATCCAACAAATGTAAGAAGCTAAATGTTTCAAAACCTATAAACAATCTAAAAAAATCCAAATTTCATTAAAATTCATGTATTACAGAGCATACTTTAAGATCAAAAATTAAATCAATAATAAAAAAGTTAAAATTAAGAGCAGTGAACTGACCGAAATATCCATATTCTCAAAACATTACTTTAATCATGTTTAAAAAAGAATCCACTGTGCACAAATTTACCGGTTAATTCAGTGGTTAGCCACTAGGGGTGAGACAGTTCTATTCTGAGTTGCTTGGATGCACCGAGTAACTCGCGAGTAACTCAATACAGCTTAAAATTGAATCAATATTTATCGGTTCTTATCAGTTGCCATGGTTTCAAAAGTTTGGAGATGAGGATTCTATTTACACTGCACCAATTTTTTTTAACACATCGCTGGTTCGATTACCATTGTTTGTGGTATCAATATGTACACTCGCGATGGAAATTTTCTCGACATTCAAGGCGACATTTTAAATTATTAAATTCAAACTCACTCGTGAAATTGCTGAGAGTCGAAACACGAAAATGTACACTGGCAGTTGCTTGAACGAAACGACAAAGCTGATCACGCTCACCCTCTCGAGATGTCACAATTATTCGTTATAAAATCAGATTTCTAAAAGGTGAATGAATATTACTAAAGGGATACATACACGGTGAAAAATTTCATCGACGCGCCTCAAATTGCCCGGCGGCGCGGGCAAAAAAATGCAGCGGCGCGCCGGTCGAAAATTGTCGTCGGCGGCGGCGGCGTGGCGCGGCGGCGCACAGATCTAGCTTAGGGGTTTTGAAACAACGAAGTTTGTACTAGTCAGTGTTGAAAATTGTCATCTTGACCCAATGTGCTAAATTTGCCAATAACTTGTTCCAGAAGCTGATTTTCACAATAACAGGTATGAAGAAATGTGCTTGATTCTTTTCTTAGTTCACAGTGTATTGTTCTAATTTTAAATCCTAAGACGTGAAAGCGTAATATTTGAATATTCAAATGATATTCATCATTGAATATCATTTGAACATGACAGTCAATATAACACTTTCTATATACCAGTTAGGACAACACACTTTTAGACAAAGTTGTAGAATTTGTTGGGGACTACAATTTTATAATACACCATTTATATATAAATACATCTGTTCAACCAAGTTACCGGTAAATTTATCTAATTTCACGAAATGACTTTTTACAGTACTGGTAGTAGTGTACTCGATTGAGTCTTTTTGGCTTGGATGGTCTCGACTTTCTTGAAAAAATTATACTTGTCAGATAACTCACAACTTCCTTCAATGGCTAAGATATCCGCACAGCTGCATCTAGCCATGAATTATTACATACATTGTATTTATTTGTCAATATAACCAACACCGCTAACATAATATCATTGTGTGCGCGTATGTGTTTTAGAGGTTCGATTTCCTGAAAAATAAACATTGTTTTGATGTCGAAAGAACAACAAATTCGTGGCAAATTTGTGCACATAAGTGTTGAGTGCCAATTTGCATCGGGTTCAGTTAGTAATGGATTAGAAACTAATTTGGAATTCACATCCAGAGCAAGACGTGAATAAAGCTACGAATGATTTCTGGACAAGCACAAAAACCGTTGGTAGAAAATGGGGATTAAAACTGGATTTACTCGGTCATAGTTAAACCAAGAGTTTCTTAAGCTTCCTTAATTTGGTAACCTAAAACAAATGAACATACAGCTCAAATGACGGCATTGACATGGCGACAGAATTTCTACGGATAGGAGACTCTTCGACGGCGCTCCGCAGGGATCCTTACTCAGCGCACTGCTGTTCGGCATGTACATCAACAACATGCCTTCTGCCCTCAAATGTGAGTATCACTTGTACGCTGATGTTCTCCAGATTTACGTCTCTGGTGAAGATTTGGCGGCAAGAGCAATCTGATTAGCAGAAAATGGACTTTCTCTTAACCTAAGAAAAACAAATACGATCGTATTCAGCAAGGAAGGTCAAGTAATTCCTGGGGCTGAAATAACATTTTGAGGTCAAACGATCGCCTTGAGCCCCAAAAGGTGCGCCTCAAGTTGGTGCAGGCTGTGCTTATGCCAAATTTTGCGTATTGTGACATTGTTTATTATCCCGGCATCAAGGCTGCGTTGAAGGAACAGCTGCACATGTGCTGCAAGTCATCCATTCGATTTGTGTTCAAGATGAATCGGTACGACACGGCTGCAGTCGTTCGCAATGCAGTACTTGGTCACGACCTACCGGACAAGTATCATCGTCGGATATGCTGCTTCCTGTTCAACGCGTGGAACATGGAGCTTCTTGATTACATTCTGGGACACGTACAGCGCGGTCAAGTGGAGCGGCCGAAGACAGGCGGAAAGAAAAGTGAGCTAATCTTTGGGATTCCCTTCTGGAATCAACTGTCTGCTGATATCAAAGGCAAAGCATCGATATACTCATTCAAGCAGACTCTCAATAGATTCCACTAGAAATAGGTACTAGATGTACCTAATAATTATTGTTCTTCTATTAATTTTAGACAAAATTAAGTGCGTATAACTTTAAGTAATCATATACGGAAAAAACAATATTGGACATAGGGTATGTGACAGAAAACAATTTAGTAGGTCATTCTTAGTTTCCTCCCATACAACGCCTATGGCCATCACAGATTGACGAGAAGAAGGCTCTTACCTATAACAATTAGCTGAAACAACTTCGTTAGAATATCTTATGCACTGAAAATGCTATGAGTTTGATCTTACTTGAGCCGTGAATATAGTTAGTGTTAATCTCATCCATAAAATCTTACTAAGTTCTCTCCTGATATTGATAAAACCATAGAGCCAAGGTAGAACCTTACCCCATAACCGCAAGATAAGCAACTTGCCACCGTTAGTTTTTCCTCCACCCTGTCAGGGCTGCCCGTGACAGTTCACACAAAAAGCGAGTCAATAAAATGTTTCAACTTGACTGCAGAAGAATACCTCCTCCAAAGTTATCCGACTGGTTCGGTGCTCAAGTTTTCTAAGACGACCGAGCTAGCTGCTGAATGGAGGAAAATTCGCTCGTACTCGACTTGACTCAACCAGACATCCGCACAAAGAACTAAATTTCTTCTACATGGTGAGCTCATGGTGATGACAAGTTTTAAACCCTCTCTCTCTCTGTCTCTCTTTTTCCGTGACGGGTGGATGAAGAAAACTAATACTCCAAAACATCAGGTGTAGATGACACTCTCCATAGAGGTGGTAGCTTGCATTCAACTCATCGTCTCATTCTCGTCTTCTTTCCACGAAACTGGCGAGATTGACACAGCAAATTTCAATTTTCCGATGACTGAGCTTTGTTGCTGGAAACTACGACTTGACTTCATCCTTCAATCCTTCTATAGTTTGACGATAATATTGCCCTGTCTTGGAATTTCTTCGAGTGCTTTCTCAGAATGGGAATAATTACGATTTTCCTCCGTAGCAGTTGCCTTTGTTTCTGCTCCGCTGGTTGGTTGAACTCTGCCGTTGGCGATGCTCATTTTCCGTAGGAGCTGCTTTTCAGATTTCCACTTGGTGAAGCGGAATACGATAAAGCTCTGATCTGAGCAAGAACATTTCCCGGGCCGGGAGGGCACAAAAACTAGCATGCAACGGAATGCAACGATGACAGTGCTTGCTGTTGACAACTTACCCTTGTGGAATGGAGGCGGAATGCAGGCGGGGCAAATATCGGCAGGTCCGAAGCAACTTAGAAATATGTCTTGAAATAACAAAGCATCCTTTGGTTTTATTTTGGTTTGCATGATTTCGCAGTTGTTGTTGTTGTTGTTGGCAATGACATAAAAATAAAATTCCAATCACATGAGCACTGACGATAACCGCACTTGCACTCCCACATGTTCGCTGACACTCAAACCAAACGTTGCATTCCCCTTCAATTGAAACAAATTGCCCAATTATTGGACTCCATCAACGTCACTGTGGCTGTGCGACGGTGGACAATAATAAGCTCAAATCAGCGAAAAACGTTCCGCACTTGATGCGATTTTTCCCTGCCAGCTGGAAACCTGCGGTCAATCGGGGGAGGTTGAGGGATCGGATTTGTGGTTTTCGTTCTTGGCCGCACTTTTGAAACGAACAACGGCTTCATGGAAAGGTCAATCCAGCTGTTTTTTTTATTCAGTGTTGAGCTCATTTACGACTGTTATTATATGCGGCCTTATTTATCTTATCATATGTTCATTGTTTTTTGAGTTTCGAAAAGGTGTGGAAATGCTATTTATAATCCGGCTGGTTCCAATGCTGATTATTTATTTGTAAGACATTTTCTCTATCGGTCGGTTTAATTCCAACAAAAATCAGTTCTATCAAGTTATCGTTATCAGTGTGACACTACTTTCAAAATAGGTTATGCTTTATGATTAAAGATAAAAAAACAACCATTTTGCCGCACTGCTTACCTTGAATTCTTCCGCACAGTTCGCAACCAAGTCCCAGCTAAAGTCTTCAGCAAATACAATTACACTTGTCTACCTCAATTGAGATAATCTTTCTCAATCACCCTTTCTTTCGAGTGCACATGTATTGCACCTATGTCATACCAACTTCCATAAAAAAACGAACCTCGGGGAGAACCCCTGTCTTCCAATCGAACTAAGCTGCGCGACGGTCGGAACCGAACTGAACTGATAAGAAAATCGCAAACTAGCCGCGCGCGCACATGTGGCTCAAGCTTGTGGGGGTGATCACTGATGCCTGCCTGCCTGTTGTTGTTGTCTATTTGGATGGGTACCTTCGCAACACGACAAATTCAAACCGGCAATCCTAGTAGGCGCCGCACGTTGAGCGAGGAAAAAAACCGGCGATGAATGTCGCATTAGTTCAGTGCTGACCATATGATTGCAGCTCTGAGATGTTGGTGGAATAGGAAAGAGTAAGAAAGAGAGCACGGTGATTTGAATTGATTAAAAGAGAGGATTTGCGTTAAAAGATTAGACTGGTTTGGTTGAATTTGATTTCTGTTTATAGTATGGTAGAAAAATACGATTACGAAAAAGATAAAATTATGAAGAAAAATTATGAGAAAAAGGTTTAACGAAAACAAAATAGCGTTTTTAAAAAAAGTGAAAGTGAAAACAAAATGCTAAGCAGCATTGAGATTGAAGGAGTTGTAATTAATTGGGACAACGATGATGATTGCTTGCTTCCTTTTGCATGTTGTTCTGCCTTTTCAGTCCCAGACTAAAATAGTCACAAATAGGAATAATTATTTTCTGGGTAAATTTGCTTAAAGAAGGAGGTATATCAGAGGCTTCAAATGGTGAGTTGACAACTTGGCAGGAGGGTGCGGCCGACCTCTGGTCCTCACAAGTTCCTACCTCACGCCTCCACGAGTCATATGATCACAAAAGACTGCCAGCTGAAACATGGAGACGCTGGTTGGCGTAGCCTGGGCAATGTTGTCAATCCGACAATAGCGAAATGAGGGGGTGCGACCGGTACATCATATCATAATTTTCCATTCTCATATCTTTCAGGTCTTCCAGGTCGTCAGGTATTACAAAATAATTTAAAATTTAAAATTCTTTTTTTTTTCATGGCGGTCATACATTGCCTAAATTTTCTGGTTCATAATGGATGCGCAAGTTTGTCTACAATTGCAACAAAACAGCAGTCGGCACACATGTAATTTTCAATTCATATTACAATATACCCTCACTATATATTTTATCTTATAGGACATTGTTTATTCATAGCCTAATTCTGTATATTTCATTACATGTATTACGCCAGAAAGGTAAATTTCTCTCAGGTACCATACAGTTTAGAGAGGAGGTCTTGCGGTTATAGGATGATCATCTTCTGGTAGAAGCAGCAGTAAGAATGGGGATCAATTTTCAGCTGTATCTAGCACCGTCGGAGTGGCCTTCTCGAAAGTAGCAATGGATGTATATATAGATGTGTAGATACTAGTATGTGTTATTATATGATGCATGTTTTTTACAAGCTCTAGCATATTTTCATTAATAGAAATGTTGACGACTCTCTCGACCACTCAACCTTTAATTCCTTCATTATATTTTCCATTAAATGGCGTAATATGACCTTAACATTTCAGTACACGATCATCAACTACTATTTGAGCGGTTCAGAGGAACACAGCTGTTCATCATTATTAATTGCATATCATAAATATAATATTATGGAAGAAGTAATAAAATAATCAATAAAATTTTAATTGCTTCAGTTTGGTGATCCGGCCGGTATAATTATTTTATTACATTATATCAAATAATAATCAAAATTAATAAATGCTCTTCATTCCAGAAGGTTATATATCTATATGTCATGATTAAATACGTAATAATATAATATTATGGTTTTATATACAATTGAATGCTTTATTGATATTTATACCTCAATGAATAACAAGATGACCTTCATATTCCAGAGATACAGTCACCCATCAGTGATACAAAGTGGTACGAAGCTGCATATTATTATTACTGCCTTAATATTATTATTTCAGCAGGTTAATTAATTTAGTTTAACATGGTTATCATAGGCTCGTGAACTCCAACTATTACATAATTTAACTAAATATCCTTACATAATTTTTGCTCTACTATATAATCATATATAACATATTATTATTACATTACATATATATTTATATAAATATAATAAATACTGGGTTGGGAGGGAGCACCAGGGTATCATTCAAGCTGAAACTGGACGATGGTTTGATTGACTGCCTGAGTCTAGGAGGGAACAAACAGTATCATTTCTTATCCTACCGATTTGAGTGTTGTGCTGCGAGTTCTACTCCAACAGTTTCAGGGAGAGTGACGCGCCCTTCTTAACAAGCCATCCTGTAGAAAGCTTAATGAGTATTGCGAATTGTGTTATTCGATTTGTTGGATCATATCGTTGGAAGGAGATTCTTAATTTCCTGTGGATTTCGTGTAAGTGTCTCTGCTTACGGGTCCACCCCTCCGTTTTTGGCCCTTCATACAGCGATAGTGCGAATTCAGATCGGTGGCCCAATTTGATCTTGCTGTTAAGTGGAGCTGCATCCAAGCCAAGGGTTAGAGGGGATGGTGGCTACCATACATACACATACAAATTTGCTTAAACCTCCTAAATCTGGCAGTTTCAAACATCCGGTTTACGTACAAATTACACTAATACCACTACGTCACTCAATCTGTTAATAAACCAAATAATAAATGTACGCACATTTCCAGAACATCACTGATTAAAAAATGTTTCACTGCTTCATGGCTACATTTTTTTTTTTTGTCTTGATTATCGAGATTTTCAGCCTCGGGCTGGTTCATCTCCTGTCGTAGTCAGTCAAACACCATTTTTGGGTATTTTCGTAACTTCTCCGGAGGTGAGGATTCGAACTCGTGACTTAGGCGTGAGAGGTATGGATGTTAACCAATATGCCGGGGTCGCCCCCTTCATGGCTACATTATTTTTCACTAAATTACTCACTTTTGAAATAAACTATATCTTATGGCAAGGGTAGGATGTTGAATGAAAATTTGATAATAGCGAACTGTCACAAACTATTAAAACAAATTTGACGCTAACATTTCAATTATGCCTCTATAGATTTAGAAGATGTCTACATCAATCGGATGGTAATATTTCCGTGTATCAACTCAATTATCATAAAAATATCCTTCAACAATTGTAAACTATTGAAAATAACGCAAATAAAAGGTGATGTCTTATAATTAGTTTAACAGACAAAATTGTCTAAAGGGTGCTCCGATCAAAATTTGATCAAACAGTAAGCTGTGTGAGTCGGTCAGAGTTTTTATTAATAAGTTGTACTGATCGGAGTGTTCCCGTTGCTGTCCGACTGTAAACTAAACTATACGTCGAGTCACTCGTTCTAGTTCACTCACTACTCATATACAGATATGTCGCGCTCATCAGAGGTAAACATACCAAAGTCTCATGGTTCATCATTCATGATACTAACAGGCAAGATGTTATTAAATGTTACTCCAGTACATCCCTCCTCAAATTTGGAAACAATGTCAAACTTATTTAGCATTTAGATCTAATTTATTATTCAATAAATCATTGACAGTTGTCATTATCAAATCACTGATACAAATGGAAATCTTTGTATTTTTCAGGAGCATTTCGTTTTCTTTGAGGACGATTCATGTTTGCTACCGACGGGTCTTCGGACCTAACTTCTTCTACGTCAATTTCGTTACCGCTGAACAACTGTGAATCATTGTCGTGTGTCTCTTCTGGTGACGACTGCGCAACAGCGTTGCTTGACATATTTGTTGATAACTTCTTAAGAGGAGCTCGATTCCTCGTATATTCCTTCCCGGTTTCCTTAGACCTGACCTTAAGTTCGCTGCCGTTCACGTTGATAACTTCAAATTCTTAAGGCCGGAAGTTAGGTTGAGTCGATCCCAGTTTCAAGTTACGGACCAACACCGTATCGCCATTAAGAAGGTCGTTTTCCTTAGCGTGTCTTTTCTCGTTTGCGTACTGCTTCTTCCGATCCTTACCCAACGCATCACGTTCATCTGGTCCTTCAAAGAATATTCTTTGTGGTTCTTGTATCGTTGGGAAAAAGCTGATCAGCTCGCGATTGAACATCATCTTTGATGGTGATAAGCCAGTAGTTTCTTGGGGTGTCGAATGGTAAAACAACAGGTACTCGTGCAGGTCTCTTTTCCAGTCGGTGATTCACTGATTTTTATTTCCTTCTTCAAGTAACGGTTCTGTCGTTCGACAGCACCGTTACGTTCTGGCCAGTAAGGAGTAGTTAAGTACAGATGTATATTGTAGGACTCGCAAAAGTTTTTCAGCTCCGCAGCACGAAATTGGGGACCATTATCACTAGTTATCGACTGAGGAATGCCAAATTTGCTGAACATTTTCAATTAGGCCATTACCACCATTGAAGATGTTGGGTGTTTCATTGGATCAACCATGGTATATCGAGTTGTGTAGCAGACTACTACAAGCAATGAGTAACCATCAGGGAGGCCTTCTATAAAATCCATTGGCAAGACCTGCCAAGGCAACGTTGGTAAACGTCTTGCCATAGGACAAGGTGGATCGGGTTTCGCCATCGTAGTGCACTCTTTACACGTTTTCACGGTCTTGTCTACTAAGTCATCTAGTCCTGGAAACCACAACCCCGATCTTAAATGAGCTTTCATCGCTGTCACCCCCTGATGACCTAACTGTGCGATCTCTGTGACTCTCCTATGAAGAGCCGCAGGAATGACAATCCGGTCTCCGCGTAGAATCAAACTTCCATATTGAGATTGTTGTTCTTGTATGCCTAGGGTCTTGAATTGAACCGGAACTTGTGTCCAATCGTCTGTTGTCAGTGCGTCACAAATGTTCCGTAAATCAGCATCTTCGGCACTGGCGCTTTCCAACTCTTGCTTACTAATTCTGCACGGCTGCATGTACGGCGTTATCCAGCTAATAACATCTGACTCCTTGTCAGCCATGTTTGTTGAGATTAGACCTGTGCGCCACCGCGCCACGCCACCGACCGCTATTTTCGACCGGCGCGCCGCTGTATTTTTTTGCCCGCGCCGCCTGGCAATTTGAGTCGCGCCGATAAAAAATTTCACCATATATGCATCCCTTCAGTTAAGTTCATTAGCCCTTCAGAAACCTGCTTTTATTACTGATGACAAATTATAACATCTCGATTATAGACACTCTAGTAATAGACCGGACAACGTGCCGCCATGTTGTATCCAAAACGAACATTTCCTCGCATTTCCCATACGATTTGACAGTTGTTTTGGATACATCAACTGTGCCAGACTCACGTTGTCCGGTCTATTACTAGAGTGTCTATAATCTCGATGAGATGTGCCATCCAGAGGGTGTGCGTGTGAAACAGTGATCAGCTTTGTCGTTTTGTTCTAGAAACTTCAGTGTACATTTTCGTGTTTCGACTTTTGGCAATTTCGCGAGTGAGTTTGAATTTAAAAATAATGAAATGTCCGCCTTAAATGTCGAGAAAATTTCTATAACAAGTGTACATATTCGTACCACAAATAATGGTTATTGAACCAGCGATGTGTAGAAAAAAAATTGCTGCAATAAAACATGTCAAAAATGGATCTACACATCATCTGCTTCCTGAGAAAGTGTTTTGCATTGTATGTCTAATCGAAGCAAAACAAAACCTCAAAACCCTCTCGGGAATCTTGTCCAAACATTTTGTTCTTATGTAATTTTAAAGGGCTGACATTGACGGAATTTCGGCACAGAAAATCAAAAATCCAGCCAATGCACTGGGATTTAAATCCAGCGAAAACATATTCCGAGGTATGCGGCTACCAATAATTGAGATGCTAAACATTGTAGTGAATACTGGCGAATTAAACACAACTATCTATCTATGCTTAGGTAATATATTAAAAATGGTTGGGCAAAGGTAACCTTCAAACTTTCATATTTTCTTCATAATTAACGAATCGGTAAATATGTTTAATGTAATTTCATAATTTGGTCAAAAATAAAAGAAAATGTAATATGCCGTTCAAACTACGAGCTATGTCACTTGATATAGACTAACTTCATAACAACGGTTGTACATCTACTTTTCACTGGAAATAATGCATCACGCATATATCAATTGATATAGCTTGTAGTCTGAACGCTCGTTGTCTAAAACAAATAGAGTTTATTTTCACAACATGATAGCATTTTGAGTTAGATGTGAGAAAGTTCAAAAACCATCTTTAACGATCAGTGCGAATTAACAGTGATTGGACATACCAGATTTTTGCATTGAATAGTCAAGACTGTGTAAATAAGAGGTGTTAATTAAATATATTATATCGACAAAGATTTTTCATAACGGCCCAACTAACAAACGTAAACAATGACTTCTTCCGTAAAATTATCATCTCACAAAGGCTTCCCATGAAAGCATTGACTAATTCTTCAATATTTGATTTATCCTTGGATCTTTAAGCTTCTTATTATATGATTTTTATAGCAATTTGATTTTTTTATTGTTAATTTATTTGGGTTTTGATACTTTTAGTTTCTTAAACTTTCTTAGATATTTATTTATTTTTATTCTCAGGTTTTAAGATAGGAGAAATGACGTCTTTGGCGGGTAATTATTCTTTTATTGTCTGTTTATTTTTAATTTGGCCAAACAAGTCACAGAGTGTAAATAGAAGAATGTTGTGGCCGTGGATTATTTAGATTTATTAGAATTTAGATTTCTAGATATTAAGCTTTCTAGTAGATATTTAGATATTCAGATTAAGAACAGATTTTTAGATTTTAAGATCTATAGATATTTAGATTTTTAGATTTTTAGATTTTAGTAGATTTTCAGGTATTTAGATTTTTGGATATTTTAGATTTTTAGATTTTAAGATTTCTAGTAGAATTTTAGGTATTTAGCTTTTAAATTTTTGAGATTTTTAGATATTACGATACATAAATTTTTAGATTTTTAGATTACTAGTAGATTTTTAGATATTTAAAGATTTAGATTTTTATATTTTTAGATTTTTAGACTTCAAGTAGATTTTTAGCATTTTAGATTTTTAGATTTTTAGATTCTTAGATTTTTAGATTCTTAGATTTTCAAATTTTTGAATTTTCCATTTTTAGATTTTTAGATTTATAGATTTTTAGATTTTTAGATTTTTAGATTTTTAGAATTTTAGATTTCTTGTTAATTTTTTAGATAACAAGATTTTTAGGCCGTTTTCAGCGGTCGTTGCCTATTCTAAGTTTTGACAATTAAATAGACCAAATCATTTTTTACATTTTCAGCGGTGCGTTCCAAATTTAATTTTCGAACAGTTTCGATGTAAAAAAATAAAACTGTCCTACGCTTTTGTTTTATTTTGTGCCGAATTTGGAAAAGTTCTAAATTTGTTTGGGCAGCTGAAAAAATGGTGTATACTTCGCCCCCTTTTTTTTTCAAACATTATAGAGTTTTGCGGGCATTGGTGGAATACTGAACACTGCAGCTATTTGAACTGAACTGATATTTTGAGAAACAGATGAGTTCAAACTTTGCTAAAAATCTGTAACCTTTGCAGCAGCTCTACGAAGTTTGAAGCATTTCTGCGAACTATGTTATGAAGTTCTTTGATGATTGATGAAGTGATGTGAACATGGCCGAAGTCTTACGATCATTAAGGGTAAATTGAAAGGCAGGGACAACTTTGAGCGGAAGTAATCCATCCCTTTGATTATTTTTTATAGTATTCTAGCTACGTAAACAAATATTATAACAAATTCTTAACAAATATTTTTTACACGTTGCTTAAGTCACCCTCAAAAAGTTGTATTTCTATAATTAAATTTTGTGCACTAAAGCATATGAAGGCTAGCAAGCGAGATGCTGTAGAAAATCCCAGTTACAAATAAGGTTTTTCCAAGTATTTGAAGCCTTTCAACTAACACCACAAGTTTGCACACCTTGAGGTAAATTGAAATAAATACACAAACGGAACCTCTTGCATTGGGGCTTGTAGAAAGTTCTGTCGTAGGAAACCTGTGGGTGTTCGAAATTCGTAGACACAGTTAAAAGTCGGAACTAACGTCTGTGCTGGAAGAGGTATTTGGCAACGGAGTTTCAACCGGTATGCGTTTTCAACAGGCCCGACATCGTTGTTAAAATAGAATTGAACTGGAGTCACAGATTACCCACCTCATTATCAATCTTTTATGTCAGCTAGTGCCGTACTCTCATCCAGTCAGACATCACAGTTACGCATATGAGAGATTATTTCTAAAAAGGAAATTTCTGTGGATATTAATTTCCATTTTTTGATGATTCAGCAAGACGAAAATCATCCACATGATGGTTAGTGAGAGTGGAAGTAAGTTTTGTCTCTGGGTGAGGTGAGAAAAGTTACCTGCAGTGACGTTACTCTCCTGGGGAAATCATATAGAGAGTCATGACACTGCAGGTGACTTTTCTCACTTCACCAAGTGATGAATGTCACTTCGACTCTTGGAATAACCGTCACTTTGTGGAACCAATACTTCGTCTTAATATTCACCCAGTACCAAGAATTCCCCGTCGACTTGTGATGTACCATTTCTATAATGTTAAGTCTCATATATTTGTACACACACTGTTCGACGTAAATTCATCGACTTGAGTCATATAACACTTTGGCTATCCGGTTTTTTTTATCAAAATATAAGACTTGGAGTGATCCTTTAGTCTTAACATTGCACTTAAAAGTCAAACAGTTAAAAGGGATAAGCATGACGAAATGCTGAGGGGATAATTTATGCCCACGCCGATCCACGCCGCCGCCGCCGCCGCCAAGAACGACCGAGGCGTGGCGCCGGCTACGCCGCCGCCGCCGTTTGAAAATACCATGTACGCCGCCGCCGATTTAAAATAGATCGGCGCACAGGTCTAGTTGAGATGAGCAAAGTCTGGAAAAAGCGTCTGCTACGTTTTTGTCACCTGGTTCGTAGCGTGTCTCGAAGTCGAAATTCTGGAGTCGTAGTATCCACCTTTCCAGACGAGCAGAAGCGCTCGACTTTACACGATCAAGTATGTAGACCAGTGGTTTACAATCCGTGATGAGCGTGAACCGTTGTCCATAGAGATAAATGTATAATTTTTCCATTGCCAGATAATCCCGAGACACTCTTTCGCGGTTTGACAGTATTTTGTTTCACAGGGAGTTATGCTTCGGGATATGCATAAGACTAGACGAATATCACCAGCATAAATTACTGAGAGATCTACTTTATCGACTCAAAATGTATTTGGCAAAAACCACGCAACCACATGGTATTTAAATGATTTTGGCATGGGATTTGATCCTGTAATTTTGGAGAGAGCTGATACTGAGTGGTCCACCGTGTTTGATCTCACTGGGCCATGATGACTCATGAGAAGATACTTGAATAATGAGTATGAACTCATAACGCTCGATAGCTCTTTAAATTTGATTGTGGGATACATATTTTTTTCCCACCCATCACAGCTGCAACATCATCATGTATGAGTACGATAAAAGAGAAGGAGCGATTTTATGGTCATCACAAAATTCATTTCGCAAATTTAAAAAATCAAATAAAAAGCAATATGAATGCAATACAATTTATTAGACATAAGTTCTAAGGACGAAATACATGTTTACGAAAAGCGTGAGAGCTACTTTACGAAAATAAATTTCAGAGTAACGTATGACAATTTTCGCTACATCTAGGATGCGTCATCGGTTCAATTTAGCCATATTTAGTACATATGAAGATCATAAATATAATTAGTTCAAGTTAACCAGTGAAGCCATGGTGGCTAAAAATTGAAGGAAATCGAAAATATCACTCAAGTATATTACTATAAATGGATGAAATGTCGAGTAAATCGATCATCATGAACTTGCTGAATTTCGCCGCATTTAAGACATTTTTGTTTTAAACTCAACACAGTGCTAAATAGCATAGTAATTGATGAAAAAAGTAGAAGTTTCCCAAATAGTACAAAATAGGCGCGAGAATCACAAACCGTTCACGAAATACACGTTCCCGAAAAACCTCACCCGCTCTGCAGTGGACAGTTCAGATCACCACAATTTCCCATTTGCATCGCTGGTCGCTAGAAGCCACTATTCTATTTTCGAATTCCAATTTCGACGATAACGGAAGGCTTCCCCGCTATTCCGCCGAACGCGTCCAAAGGAATGGAGTGTAAAACTGCGTCGGAGGACACATGTAAAGCGCGCACATAAACATGTCAAAATCACTCAACCAACGCCAACGAACGGCAAGCTTCCAAGCCAAGGTGTCCGAGAAAAATCAATTACGACACCGGCCCTAATTCATTGTTTACTCTTCCGCAAAACCGCCATCCATCACGATTTAGCAGCATCCAGCGACCAGACCATTTCGTCGTGCTCGGAGTTTCGTCGATGGCCAGGGCCGCTGCGGTGTAAAATTGATTAGGAACTTGTCCCTGCTTGCGAAGGTTTGCAACTACAGTGCCATCAACTGTACTAATTGTTGCGAAAGTGCAACGAGTCCGTACCGAACAAATGCTTTTCAGAATGCTGAGGCCTTCCGGCCGCACTGGGTGTTAAGTGGGTGTTGTTGTAATGGCAGCTCCAGTTAGGTAGTGAATGTGGATGAATTTCCGCAGAGGGCGTTGCAAGTTATTTTTAGTACAATATCACTTTAACCCCGTCATTCGTAAATCCAAATTAAGGCAAGAGAGAAATGTAATGTCATGGTAACAAATCCTTACATTTCTCCACAAAAGCAACAGAAAAATCCGGATAGTATGGAAAATTACTATTTTGCCTGTCCGGAAAAAGTGTGATGTAAATCCTATCCACATGTTCCATGCCTCGTCGAGGCGCAACAGAAACCGGTAATAAGTCAGCCGGAGGCTCAACCTTCGCAGCCTAGCAGTAGGGTAGTAGCGTTATTATTCGACCTGTCTTTAAATTTCTAGGGAACTTGAATTAACTCAACAATACAATTTAAATCTTCAATAATTTTAAATTATCAACGCGTTAGTAACCGGCATGAATTTGTTGGGTAAAAATTTGAATAATTACTTTGAGAAGGCAATTCTTTATTTATTTTTATTTTTTTTATTTTGTTTTTTATTTTTCGTCGGTCCATTTCCTCACATGGTGACAATCACCGACGCCAGGGAGACGACTCCATCACCTGGACCCTACCTATCGACTCATGAATATGAGCCGGGACCATCGGCTTTACTTCCTTTTCCGAAGGAAGACGTGACCAGATTCTTTCGCCTCAGAAAAACCACCGACGTCGACTGGGATTGAACCCAGACCCACTGGGGTGCCAAAGTAGCAGTCACGCTTACCACTACACCACCAACGCTGGCAGAAGGCAATTCTGGAACTAAATAAATCAGTGGAAGTGTTCATTTTTTAATTGACTTCGATTACTAAAACACAGGGGAAAAAAACCGTGCCAAAATCCGTGAACCTCAGTCATGAATTCGAAAACAAGCAAAAATACATCGTGAACTGATTAGGTTATTACAATGAGTTTTTTTCATAATCGATTTGCATCATAAATTGAATTTATTTGACGCCGTGCATAAAAATGGCCAACAATCTCATTTGGTGTCGAAACGCCTGCGGTCTTGAAATTTGAAGAAGAAGTACTGTTCGACGTACTTTACGTCCAAGCAAACGACGGATGAATTTAAACAACAGATGTGGACGGCGCACAGCTCGGTTGTGAGGCAACATCGTGCCGAAAAGGGATGTGAAGAACACGTGGAATGGAGTTCCATGACAACCCCGAATTGGTAGGAGAGGGATCAGGTTTACCGGCTGCAATACCTGTGGAGATAACCTTAAGAAAATTGAACAGTCTCAAACAAACAGAAAACTATTTAACTAAGCAATTAACAAACACAATGGATAAAAGGCCACATAAATTTGTTGGGCAATGATAGAGCAGATAGGGCTGCTAAGTTAGGAACAATTAAAAGTACTGAAGAACATTTTAATTTTATTTATTTATTTCGTCAACCATCATTGTGAGCTATAATATACATTAGATCTACATTTTCATATATATTTATAAGTAAAACTAGTTCAAGTTTACAATGTTCTGATTTCGGTTGACATTAAGTGTGGTTTTTATTTTTTCCGAGACAATGCCAGCTTAATAGTTTCAATGTGAAGATTTTGAAAGGCCAACATTCGGTTAAAAGGGCCATATTTGGCGTTGTTGGTCCGGCTATGGTTGGTGGAGAAAACCTTTCGAGTTCGTAGTTGCCGACTAGGTATGTAAAAATGTAATTTCGATAAAATTTCAGTTGAGTTCTGTGAAACTACATCGTTTACAAATGAGACCATTGCAGTCTCACGACGCTCTTTCATTGTTTGTTGATTGATAAGCATGCATCGTGCTTCATATGATGGAAGTGGAAATGAAGTCCTACCGAAGAGCATATAATAGAAATTGCGCTTGCACTGATTCTAATCTTTCTTTGTGTGTGATTGAACAAGGAGATCATAGTATTCCAGTATTGATCTTACGTAGGGAAGCGGAACCTATCATGAGCTCAATAAGCAGACCTCCAGTGGAAATCGGTGAATATGCACTGACTACCGAACACTGAGTACTCAAGTTATTCACAATTTATTCGTTCACTTACCGATAATCGTTTAGCAACACACAAACATTCGATTCTAATAATTTGTTTCCAATTTAATACGGCAAAGTTGCTACAGCCATGTATCTATTTTAATAATATAACGAAAAACATTAATCCCATCTGTGTACACATGTCAATCGTACTGATTTTAATCAAGAAAAAATATAAAGAAGTTAACGCTCTCCACTACTACACCCAGATCATTTGACAGCACTTCACGTGTGTTGGGTAGCATGCATATAACCAAGACAAAATGAAAGGGTTTGTTTGTTATTCTTCCATGAGAATATTGACAACAAGACTCACCATAACGTTGGGCATGGAATGCTCTATGAATGATTGAACACGCACACTAGCGTTGATGTGCATGCTATACAGTATGTAAGCAGTGCCGCCAAATTCAACAGAGATGAAAAATATTTTTAAATGTGGAATTTTATTTCTCGGTAAATATTGAAAAAAATCTACAATTACAAGTATGTTATTATTTATTTAATCTATGGAAAAATAAAAAAAATTTCAACTTTGGGCGATTTGTAGCACTCTCACAAAAAAGGTGAAATTGAAGTACTGCCAAACACATTTCATTTGAATAAGAGTCATAGTAAAATAGTTTGGCAGCATCAAGCGATTACGTCGATTGTAAAAACGGTTCAGAGTAGGTGCAAGCGCATTTAAAATATAGAGAAAATTCATCCCATAGTTTTCTAGTATTTTATCAAGTATTCGTAGATTCACGAAGCGTGATTTTTATGGTTTGTGCAATTCCGCAACAAAAATGTGTGAGGATATAGTGCAATTACACAGAAAACTTGAAGCCTGGCTCGAGTATATTCCCTAGTGGTTAGATCAATACGACGAATTTGTAGTGCAAAGGTAAAAAATTGTGTTAAAAATGTGGCTGCTCATTATTTTTACGAAATTTAAGTCTCTGAAACCTTTTTGTAGCTTTTAATTATACTTTCACTTTTTTTTAACACTATTTTAAAAAAAAACTTTTTTGAGCGTATTAGTAGAACGTTTGTGATTGAGAAACTAGGAGAATTTAAAATTAACACTTCATTTGATCACTTTTAAAAAAATAAAAAATAAAACCTTGAAACACCTAGTCAAATTTTCGCTAGTAAATGCGAGCAAATTCCTTTTAATTCTACTATGAGCTTATCTTTTGACAGATAGGCCTATTTCGTCTGCTACTTACAGACTTCTTCAGTGTCGAGTGCTCGACTTTATATTCAAGACCTAATTTTATTTGCCAGGATTATATATTCTTGGTAACTGCGTACATTTATTGAAGAAATCAAACATCTTTTAACGTTTTAAGTTGGATGACTGCAGAATGTGATGAATATATTTACTATGGTTAGCATGCAATATTTATTTATTAGTTTATTAGTTTATTATTATTCATTAAGACTACCCATTGTCAGATGAATTATTTTAAATACAAATACAAATACAAATAGAAATTCCCTTTTTTTTATTGTGTATGGGTCGTGAAAGTTGTAGCGGAAACGCTTTATAAACCCTAGCAGCCCTGTGAATGATTGTGCTGTAGTGATCTGCTAAAGTAAGTTCAGAATGTAAGATTACACCTAAGTAATTGGTAATTGGTTATTTTTAATTTTATTTAGTACGATAATCCTGTTAGTTTAACACGTTGTATCAGGTCCCGGAGTCCCTAACTCTTAACATTTAATTCGAATAGGCATTTTTCCCCCATTTGTAAAATATGTGAATTTGGTCGTGGAATACATTGAGGTCTTCGTCATTTCTTATGGCCAACAATATTTATATTTCGGCATGAACAAGTACCTTAATTTTTTTCAGAATGAAGGTCTTACACAATAATAAGAAGAGTTCTTAACATTGGGACACCCGAATTGGGTTTGAATATTTTCCATTAAATCTGATTATTTGATGTCACCCAGAAATGTAAGATTCAAGCCAATTCACGAGCCTTGGCTCAAATCCGATTTTAAGTAGCTTGAAGAGTAGCATTGGTATATTAATGCGACCAAAAGCCTTACTTAAGTCCGTGTAAAGAGCTTCTACGTAGTATTTTCTTTTATCCATTGCATTGAGTGAAATGTCAACAAACAGCTGTAACCTGGTAGATGTACACCGAGCTGTAAAGAACCCGTGTTGTGCTTCGGTTATTCTGGTTTTGGGTTGAAGAAAGATCTTAAGATCTTAAGCCAAGTTTTTCATAAGAGCTGGGGCAACTGTATTAGGACCTGGACCTTTTGAGGCATCTACATCTTTTAGAATGAACCACAAATCAGTCGCTGGGAGAAGCTCCCATTGTACACATCGCTGAAATCGGTCGACTACGACGGGCTGGGCATATCGTAAGAATGTCGGACGACAGTCCAGTTAAAATGATTCTTGAAAACGAACCGACGGCCACAAGAAGAAGGGGCGCGCAATGAGCAAGGTGGATCGATCAAGTAGAAGGCGACCTGCGGACCAGCAAAGCTGGCAAGGTACAGCCATGGACTGAATACAATGGAGACAACTTTTGTGCGCAGTACAGGCCACGTCGGCCTTAGCCTGATTGGTAATGTAAGGTACATTTTTAAGAGTCTGCAGAATTGGAGTTGATTCACGCAAATACCTATCTCTTGAAAAATTTGGATAAAAAGCAAAGTAAAAGTAAAGCAAAAGTATCCCCAACAGTTTCATCAAGATGCATTACCGTAGGAAAGTTTTCTGATCTTAATTTTGATTTGACGTAGCTGAAGAAGTTCTCTGGACAGGAATTTAAAGGGTGTTCCGATCAAAATTTGGTCAAACAGTAATGTGTGTGAGTCGATCAATGTTTTTATTAACAAGTCAAATTCTTTTTCTGGGGGTGACCCCGGCATAGTGGTTAACATCCATACCTCTCACGCCAAAGTCACGAGTTCAAATCGCACCCCCGGAAAAGTTACGAAAATACTCAAAAAGGTATTGGAGTGACCACGACGGGAGATGAACCAGCCCAGGGCTGAAAATGGAAACAATGATTCAGCTACGCAGAAATCTTCGTAAATATTCGTTAATAAAAAATCCAGATAGCAGTTCTAATGGTTCTTAATGTGATTAATCCAAGGAAGAAAAATGTTTGCAGCCGAATGAACTGTAGTCGACACGACAAACATTTTTAGCCCGGGAGTTGGAAGATGCTGTTGAGTTTCAGTTACCCTTTTCAGAATGCCTGGTTACTCACGTCCATTCCGAGGTCACTTTCACTTACAACAAGCCCCGCATAAACACAGTACAAACATCAAATAGATATTAGTATTGTGCATACACTTCCATCATCAAATCATACTGTTTTGAGGGTGGCACGTTTTTAGCAGTAGCGTTCAAATTCAGACTGATCTCACCGGAAATTGTTGCTGATGTTCAGTCTTCATTTGGACGACTACCCTGTGATGCTGAAGGTACACCACTCTGTACACCGCGTGGTGATTGTATCTAAAATTCCATGCCAGCAACTCACGCGCATGCGCGTTATCTTCGTTCGTTGCTTCTGACCAGTAAATGGCCGTTTTCTACATTTCACTGGTTTTCCTTTTTTTTCCTCCATACACTGTCAATAATAAAAATCCCCTGCTATGAGACGACTCTACATCGGCTTGAAAACTGCTTATAATCATTAACTCACTTGCGACGAATCGGAAAAAAATACTCTAATTTAATCAACAAACAAAAATAAACACAAACGAAGCACTAAAAAACAAAATAACGGGGAAAAACTACCCGCCATCACACATTTTGGAAGGGGATCTTTAACATTCTCTATATACAACACAAAGCACGCGGAAATTTCATGATTTTACTGTTTGTTTACGATTTACGAATATTTTTTTGTTTTTTTTTTGCGAAACGACGCAGCAAAAACTAAACACGTCAGTTTCAAAGCATGGCTTGCTGCGATAGGTTCACAGTGAAGGAAATCTTCATATGTGTTTTAATGGGCATGATCTGGTGGAAAATACACTCAGGTAAACACATGAGTTTCACCTGCTTTGTGTGATTTCTCCCAAACATGCTTGAATGTCTTGAATTTTTTAGTTATTATGATTTCAGTATTATAGTGTCCTTTAAAGTCAATTAAAACTTCACCACCTGACTTGTTCTGAGGCTCGTGAAAATTACGGTCATCTCTGAGTACGTAATAGTGGCTTGCAAAAACTTTCTCGCTTTTTACGGTTACATCTCAGCTTGTTTCAGTTGAAAGAATAGCCGTAACAGATGAGCATAAAATATGTTTGTAGATATCTTTCATTTTGGCTGGGTTCTTCTTGCGATTGAAATTTTGGCAATACACCAAAATTTCAGCTGCATTCTGTTTAAATTGCGGAAAAGTTTGTGGAAGTCCGTCATTTGATGAAATTTTATTATCTTCTTCTGTGCAAACTCACATTAGAATTTTTTTTCTGGAAGTATGGGCAAATTATCCTCTTCACTTGTCAAAATTTCCTCCTAAGGGTGCGTCAACGAGATTGAAAATTCTGCGGACTCTAACATTTATGCGCAGCCTCCCTAGTTGTTCTGCAGTCGCTGAATGTGTTCACTGAATAGGAACGTTCGATGGGACTGCAGGTCTGCTAAGGCTCCCTTGCGTGGTATTCCAAGCTCGTCGGACCTCCAGGTAAATTTCGCTCAGCTGATTCATGTCGGTTGGTAGTCCCTCGTTGGCTAAAGTTAGAGTTAAAATGAGAGTTATGTCCTCACAGCACAATTATATTTTTTACCTTGGATGATTTGCAAAATGTTGTCAGGAATGAAACTATGAAGATCTGACAAGACCAATACACACTTGTTACAGCTGTTAAAGGTAGATTTCATTTTTCATTTCATTCATTTTTTCACATGAAAACAAAAGACAGACTAGCCCTGTGGCACTGAATTCCTTAAGATCGTTGTGACTTATGCTCAATTGCCGAAACGAAGAGCACTTATTGTACGACTGCCGACAATATGGTCTTATTTTCCAGATTGAATAAAATTTCTTTTGAGTTGATTCTTGCGAAATAAAATCGAAGGGAATTGTATGGTGATTAATCAGTACCTGAACACAATAAAAAATAAGGTTTGAGACAGAAACTTAAATATATTTTTTAAACGCAAAATGTTGGCACACTTTGCTTTGGATTTTTTTTCAGAATTGAAAAGTATATCCAATATCACTCAAGTTGCGACCAACTAAATGGCTTTGGCAACATGTTCACAAAGCTTGGCTTTCTGAATGGATTGGTCTAACCAAGTTAGAAAATAAAAACCAAAAGGTAGAGCCCCATTGAGTTGGTCAAAATAATGACGTAGGACTACGTTGCTAATTGTAAGCAGTTTTGAGTATTCAATGCAATATTTCTTAAAGTAAGATCGCAGCAAGCCGTGCTTGGAAACTGATGTGTTTTGTTTTTTTCTGAGTCATTTTCGGGAAGAATAAAATCTAGAATATATTCGTAATTCAATCAAAACGAACGGTGAAATGATAAAACCTCCACGCGTTTTGTGTAAGATGTAGGGAAGCAGAACCTATGCTCACCATAGTACATATATTTATCACATGCTGCAGTCATCCAACTTCAAACGTAGAAAGATGAATCCTAGAGGGTTTGAGCTGTTTAGTGGAAATGCCTGTAACTAGAAATTAGGAATGGAGTGCCTGTAACTAGAAATTAGAAGAAAAATTAGTATTCTCCATTTAATTCCAACTACCTTTGCTTATCTTCGACAGATACGCGTATGTCGTCTACAATGTGCAGACTTCTTCAGTGTCTCGTACTAATAACTCGACTTTAAGAAAACCAAAGAGAACTTGAAGAAAACTTGGAAGAGACCTATTTCACTTTCAGAGGATCATTCTAACGGGTGTCCACTAAAAAATGAGAATGATTTCAATACTTTTCCATCAGAACAAAAACGGCCGCATAGAAATGTCACTTTAGATGAATGAATCGTTGCACTCTCCAGAAAATTTTCATACACTCTTATTTCACTCTAACATGTTCAGTCGTGTTCAGCATGCCGTCGAAACAGGAAGAACTGCGCGCGCGCGTTGTACAATTCTTTCAAGCGAACGAAGATCGTGGAAAAAAAAATACACGGTGGACCATTTTTGTCGTGAAAAAGTTCCGGTATCCACCGTATACCGTATCCTGGCATGCATGAGAGTAACCCGGAAGAAAGGTTGCGGCCGTCCAGCGAAAATAATGAATGAGAAAACGCTCCGCTCGCTGCGCAGCATGTTCAACAACAAGGATTCGGTAAGTCAACGGGAAGCAGCCCGAAAGTTCCATTGTTCGAAGTCACTCATCTGCAAGACGCTAAAGAAAGAAAAAATAGTGTGTAGAAAGAAAACCAGATAGCCAGAGTACACAGATGAGCAGATTCAAACCGTGAAATCCCAATGCCGCTGGATGACTCGGAATTACGGCGGAAAATCTTTCGTTCTGGACGACGAAAGCTACTTTCCTCTTTCGAAGTCTCAGATACCGGGAAACGACCGATTCTACACTAAGGACAAATCTACTACTCCTCCAAAAGTAATGTATAAGTTCAAGCACAAATTTGAATCGAAGGTTATGTTATACATCGTAATATCCGATAAGGGTATTTCGAAGCCGTGGTTCAAACCAAGCGGTTTGGCCATCAACCAGGAGGTGTACCAAAGAGAGTGTTTGCAGAAAATACTCATCCCATTTCTTAAACAACATCACTCGGATGGCAAATACGTGTTTTGGCCGGACAAGGCATCATCGCACTAAAAAAAACGCTAACGTTTTTGGAGAGCCAAAATATACCATATGTCCCAAAAGACCGGAATCCGACAAATTTGCCACAGTGCCGTCCTATCGAGGATTTCTTCGGTCTTTTGAGCTCCATGGTATACAAGGATAATTGCAAGGCCAAGAACACCAAGCAACTTACCAACAGGATCAAAAGCTGCATCCGAAAAATCGATGTGGCTGCCGTCCAACGGTCATGTTCCAGCATAACGACTAAGCTGCGCCGCACGGCGGACCACGGACCATATGACAATATTCACTAAACTTAGTTTGAAGATTTAAGTTGACCCTTTTAATAAAATAAATCAGTTTGAACAAAACTTCACTGGTATTTTTTTCCTGACCCATTCTTTTCGTTCTCATTATTTAGTGGACACCCGTTATAAACAATTAAAAGGAGCCCCTATGGGAAATCCTCTATTCTCATTCCTCTGTGAACTGTTTATGGTGAGTTTGGAAACAATACTAAAAGCGAAAGGATTACTCCCAACTCGTTGGTGGAGATACGTCGACGACATCTTCGCCGTAGTGAAAAATGACGATCTCTCCCTAATTCTCCAAGAAATCCACAATTTTCACTCATGAAATAGAAAAGGATGGTAAACTTGCATTTCTCGACCTTCTAGTAGTGAGAGAATCATTGTCACCATCTCCTTTAGAGTTTGAAATCTTCAGAAAAACCACAAACACAAAGAGCCATCCCTTACACTTCAAACCACTCTTTTCAGCACAAAATGGCCACTTTCCACCACATGATCCACCGGATGTTGACCCTTTTTCTCAATAAAACTGGAAAAGCCAAAAAATTAGCATATATCTTCGAAACTGCCAGACACAATGGGTACGAAAAGAGGACAATTCCAGCAATCATCAACAAAAACGAAAAACATCTTCATAGGAAATAACAAACAACCCACTCAGACTCACCTGAACCCCTGAAACGTGTATCCGTCCCCTTCGATAAAGACATTACACAAAAGCTTAAACCACGACTTAGGGAATTTGGTTTAGACTTAGTTTTTTCTAGTAGGCACAACCAATTAGCATCGATGTTAGGCTCCACCAAAGGTTCAGTAGACACATTTTAGCAACCGTTACCTATTGTGACATATGGGGGAGGGGGGTTTTTTTAAAATCGTTATGTAACAAAATAATCAATTTGAAAAAAAAATCAAGAGTCAATAACCAATTTGCATTAATAAAATTTCTTGTGTGCCAAGCAAAGTAGTAAGTAGCAAGTAAAAAAGGGTTAATTTATACTAGTTAAGAACTATGTTTAAAAATTCTGGGAAAACCTCACGTTCAATACGTCAAACGAAAGCTTTCAATCCGTATTTTGAAGAAAACATATCGAAACTGTGCCAAAAATTCTGGTCACGTGTTACTTATTGTTATATAGGGGGGGGGGGGGGGTCCAAAATCCCGTTTTTTGCGTTACGTAATTTGTGCACAAAGCCTAACTGCCGGAGGGCCGCTCGCAAGGGTGTTGAATTTGTTTGCAAGTAATCTTAAATAATTAGCTTCAATGAAAAATTTATCCAAAGCAATTATCTGTTTATGTTTTTTGTATCACCACCCGAAAAAAAAGTCCATTCTTTTGAATGCAAACGTTAATCCTTGCGAAGAAAAACCAAAGCAGATTATATGAATATAACTCTGTATCTGAAAATAATAAAAAAGAAACAATCTGGGATGGGATATGAAATATTATTCTAACACATAATTTGTTAATACAATTCACTATCGGTTCTCAATGAAAAAGGTTAACCAATCGCAACCGACAAAATCGATGGCCTTGGCAAAACACTGACACATTTGAGTCCAAGCCAGAAGACAGCTAGAAAAAAAAATACTACTAGGTAGTGTACCCCATGGGGTTCTTCAAAATGATGACGTAGGACTAAAGGGTGTTCAGTTTAATATCTGCATACCTTCAAATTTCTCTAACTTTTGATCCGTGTGTGTGTATGTGTGGGTGTGTGTGTGCATGTGTGTGTGTGTACAATCCATATTCCACTGGCCGGCAGTGCTTTTATGGAAGAAACCTGCCTGCATCTATATTTATAATTTGTATTTATTTATAGATGCAGACACTTTTAGCCCTGAATATGGAAGGTGATAGCTCTATTGTACATCCAACAACCCATTTCAAGAATGCCTGTTCATACACGTACATTCTGAGGTTATCTTCATATACAATAAGCCCCGCATGAACTTTGTCATGTAACAATTGGATACATAAGAGGCAGTCACACTTCCAGTATTTTTTCAAAATTCTGGCACGTATTTAGTAATATAAATTTTTCATCACAACAATAAAATAATAAAACGATCTCACCGACTTTTCTTTTGTTTCTCCTTCTTTTGCTTATGTGTTAGTTGTCCTCTTCATGTTGGTCTTGATTAGAATCATGCTGCTCTTGGAGATCTTTAATGACAGTATAATATCGTTATTAGTATATCATAAAAGTAATACTTAATTGCAACTTGTTTTCCTGTAAAGGTAGAAATTAAACACTCGTATTTTCCATTCAACATTTGTTCAATAATTTTTTTTTTGGCTCTTTTTTTTAAGCAAGAACACACATAACACATATAAAAAAAAGTTGTGTTTTGTATTGATTTATTAATTTTGTTGTTTATTAATCCATTAACTCCATTAACGTGTAATTTTTATTTATTTTTATATAGTACTCCTAAACTAGTCTTCTATTCCTGGTTCCGATTCCTCTTCACTTCCTTCATGTTTATAAATTTCTTCTGACTTTTCTTTTTGCTTTTTATTTTGTCTTTTGCCAACTCTATCCAATTTTCTTCTATTAGTCCTGATATCTTATTTTTATCTTCTTCGATACAATCATTCCAGGTCTTTGATGGTCTACCTATCTTTTTTTTGTCACACTTCATTTCTTGAGCGACTTTTAATGGTTGTCCAATTTGCCTTCTTTGAATATGACCCCAATAGCTAATCCTCATTACTCTAATCTTTTAAACAGCTGTTTTTCCGTCTAGTAGCCTTGATAATTTGATTCTTCCTCTGGGTTTATCGCTACAACATCTTAACATTACTTTTAATATTTGCATTTTTTATTTACTGATAGATTTTCTATTTCGTTTTATAAGAGCTGCAAATTTTACTCCGTAAGTTATTGATGGTGAAATGACTGTCTTATAATTTTGTTTTGCTTATTCCCATGTTGGTTTATATCTTTTAAAAAACTCACCTTACTACTACCTACAGCTTGCAAGCACCTTTTTCTTGTAGTTTGTGGTCTATCTAACGTCTCTTTTAAATATGTTCCTAAATATCTCATATTCTTAACTATATTATATTCTTCTCCATATAATTCACTGTTTTTGGAATGTTTCTATTGTTCTGTGGCTCTCTGACTAAAACCTGGCTTTTATTATCGTTAATTTCTAGTCCTACCTATATCAATTCATTCTTCAATAACTTTATTATTTTTTCTATTTCTTCTATTTTCTCTGCTATTATTAGTCAGTTATCTGCAAATGCCAGAATAACCGGTAGTTTTCCATTACTTATTTCTAATAAGTTAATATCATGATAATGCTTCTTCATTTCCCAAAGCACTTTCTGGATTATTATTGTGAAGACGTACGGATATAATGGGCATCCTTGTTTGATTCCTTTTGCTTTTGTCCGTTCTTCTGTTCTTACTCCTTCCCATAGCACACTTGTGCGTTCTGCAGACTACGCTTCAAGGACTCTATTTGTTATATGCCTTGGTACGTTGAGTTCATTTAATATTTGTTCAACCTGTGTTCTTATGTTTCTTCTGTTAGAGTAATTTCCTTGCTAAAATAGATTTTTGTAACGAAATACTACTTACCGAAGTTATATCCACGAAATCAAATGCTTTTTTGGTGTCCACCGACATTAGAATAATTGTGTTTCCACTATTTCAGTTCTCTTTCATGCACCTTCTTGCGAAAAATATTTGGTCGTCCGTTGATCTGTTTTGCGTAAACGCTGTTAGGTGAAATCCTAGTTCACCTGCATATTCTCTCAGTCTTTGCACTAACCATCTTGCGTATATTTTGTATCTTATATTACTAAGTGTGATTTTCCTGAAGTATGATGTATATTTTGCTTCTTTCTTCTTTGGTATCGGTATTTGCACTGACTGTTTCCATTGATCTGGCATTTTGTTGGTTATCCATACCTTTTTTATCAGTTGGTATAGTTCTTCTATGCTACCTTCATCACAATATTTGATATACTCGTTTTTAATTTTGTCCAATCCTGCAGCTTTACAGTTCACTAATTCACTAATTAAATTTTTAATTTCTTCTCTACTCAGTTCTGCTGTCAGTTCTTCGTTATCATCGTTGATTGTTACTGATTCACCAATCCCTAATTCTAGTTCTTCTAACCATTTATCCATTGCTATTGCTATTGCTAGTGGTTTCTTCGGTCCTTTTCTGCTAATAAACTGTTTTAAATATTTATACGACCTCTTTATTTTTTCTCCTACTTCGTAATCTTGCAATTCGTTTTAAAACCTGAACACTTCCTTTTCATTATGCTCTCTAATTGCCAAATAATCTTGTCTTTTAATGTTTATATTTTCTCTGAACCATGTTGTATCTATACCTCTAGTCTTTGCAATCTTCATTCTCTTCCTCGCTTTTAAGAGCGATTCGATTGCTTTTTTCCTCTTTGGCGACAAAGGATTCATGACATGTTCTAACGCTTTCCTCGCACTAGTAGTAATTTTTTCGGTAAATTTCTCATAGGCTTCTGTTACTTCAATGTTTTCAACATCTATCTGTTCATATTTCTTCAATTCTTCGTGAAATTTTGTTTTTGGCGCATTTTGTTGTAAAACATTTGGTAGTAGTGGTTTTTTTTTGCTTTTTTCTGTTTTACTTCTGCCTTCCATTGTTGGCTTTCTATGACTGCAATGATAATTTTGTGATCTGTTTGAATCACTGTCCAGTTTGCTCTTATGAACTTGGTTTTGATTGTTGTATTCTCTGCAACTAAAACATGATCTATTTGAGATTCTTTTCTACCATTTGTCCATTTACTTAAAACAGATTTATCGAACCGCATAGATATTACATTGATGTGATGCATTTTCAAAAATATTTTCATAAATTCACCATTTTCGTTCGTTTTGGTGTGCCCTATATACTTTCCCAATCTATTCATATCATCTTCATCAGAGTCCTCTATTCCTAGCTGTGAATTGAAATCTCCTAATAATATCATTTTATCTTTTTTTGGATGGCTATTCACATATGCTCCTAAATTTGCAAATAATGAATTTGCATTTGTGTTTGGTGCGTGAACATTCACTATGATCCAACTTTCTTCTCCTCCATCACACTGGATTATTGCTGACATAACATTTTTGTTAATATTTCTAACTGCTCTAATCCTAACTTTTCCATTTTTCTTGCTCGAAATTTCCAATCCTCTCATATTATTTGTATTTTTTCTATCCGACATCCACCATTCATAGTTTTTTGTCTTGACTTTTGCTCCCAATATGTTTGCCTCCTGTAGTACTACTATCTCCACTCCTGATTGGTGTAATTCTTCATCTATTTCCTCCCGCTTACTTTTTTGACAGCATCCTCTAACATTTAGGCTTGCAATTTTAATTGATCCTGATCCTGTTTTCATTCGTTCGCGTTCTTCACTCGTCCTTTGTTCTTTCGTGTTTACTTTTTGGTTGTATTTCGCTTCTTTTTCTTTGAGATACACCTTCTCAACACTATCTGTTTGTATGTTGTCATTGATCTTTGTCTCTACTAATGCTATCTCTTTGATTCCTGTTCGATTAGTTGCCGTTTCGAATATTTTTGCCTCAGAATGTTTCTGGTATATTTTTATATTCATTCCTGTAATATTGGCTATTGCTTTCCAAATTAAATCCACTGGATGTATGCTTTCCGTTTGTACCCCTGTGACTCTCATTTCTCTCTAACTTTTGATCCGTGGGGTAACATTAGTTTTGCGTAGACATAATTTAATGTGTAAGGTTTACGCTCTGTGAGTTGATTTTGACGAAGGAACAGTGTGTCCGCGAAAAAGTGTTGCACAAGTACTTTGAGAATAAGGTTCTGTCGCATCGTGGCATCGAAAAAAAAGTTGGAAATCGTGAATTCGACGGTGTTTAGAATCATAAAACGGTTTGAAGAATGAACTATTTATTTGAAGATTTGAAAAAAAAACCGCCCGGTCAACTAGAAAGATTATGAAACCAAACGCCTAAGTTCGATATGTGGGTAAAAATTTGCATATGAGCAAGACTTTCGTGCTTCTTTGAATTCCGATGCGTAGAAATATTTCCGATCGATTCGTACAAACATTCTGGAAAACATGTTTAAAAATGATGTCCGTTCAAAATATGTCAGTAGGGTGAGGCGGTGTTCATTCGTGTGGCGTACCTAATGGACGTTTCGTTATTACTGTGGAAATTGAAATCCAACTAACAAATTTCAAAGAGTCCTCAAACTTTATAGTAAATGCAAAGGATGTTTTTAAATTCTTGAAGGCAAAACATACCGGATTTACCCTATCGGTATGAAAAACTGTCACCAAAGAAGACGATGACGACGAACGAACGAGGAAGGAACCAGTCGGTGCTGGTGGATGAATGGAAGGATATTAAGTGATATATAAAATCATTTACCGTTGCCGTGTTAATTTTAACCCTGCCCATCTCCGTCGCGTTGCGATCTCCTGTCAAGCAAAATGGTTCCTATTACTCTTGGCCCTTTGTTTCGTTCCTATAATATCAACACGGCGTGACGGGTTGGGGGAGGGTACATGGGTATCCGAGGTAGAAGTCCGCTCACGGTCGGGGATGGCTTTCATTATTCATTACTTTGCACGTTGTTCACGGTAACCGACTGGAGCCGGAGTCGAGCGCACGTGTCCTGGAAGCGCATGATACATCTCGCTGGCCGGGCTACCGTGGGAAGGCCTAATGTTTCAGCAGTGGCAGCTGCTGTGAAAATGGCACACCAGTCAACCGTTTCGGATAATCCTGAACGTGGTGGAACTTGAAATGACAACAGTGAAACCAAAGCTTTAACCTTCTAAAAAATGCGATAAATGCAGGAGTTATTCTGTTTTGGAATTCAGCAGAATTTACCAGGAAAGCCTGTCGTCCAGTTCTGGAATATAGATCACTCATCAGGAACCCTTCAAAAGCTTTGCCACAGAAATTTTCACCGGAAAACCAGTGAGGAACGAATTCCAATCCCGCAACCAAGTGAATTTCATAAATTTTACGACTCAAGAAATACTTTCACACTTTATTATGCAAATTCATCCCCGCCGTGGCTAGTCGGGCGCTTTCTTCTATTTGGACAATAGCGACGTACGACGACAATTCATTCCTTATTGCATTTCGCCTAGAAGCTGCTTTAAATCATGCTAATCTGGCTTAGCCGCCTCTGCCTTCCTCCTTCGAAAAGTGTTATAAAATTAGTTTGGAAAAGCGCCTTCGTTCCTTCGTTTGGAGTGCATTTTTCTTTTGGTTTCGGGGCATTCTTCCCACGTTTGCTAACACTCACCGGTACGGAACGGAGCATAAATCAAACCGAGAAGGTGGTCCAGAAAACGTTTGCTCCATTTTCCATAAGTAGGGTTAGTAGGGAGAAAAAAGTGGTGAGAAAGCTCTTTATAAATTTATAAGTGTCACCACCTAACCTGCCTCTGGGCACCACTTCTCTGCGATCGTTAGAGTGGTTGAAACTCACCATTCGTATTGCTCGCACTATTTTTGTAGCCGTGCGGAGCCGTTCGACGGACGGTACAAAGAGAGAAGGTGGGTTTCTCTGTTGTTATTGCTGCTATAATGAAACTAGAATACGCTGAGCTCGGTTCGGTTGGAGCTAGTGTGGGGTTTCAGCTTATGGCTGAAAGTGTGTCAGGATTGGTTGTGCGGTAATGAGCATACCTTAAGGCGATAGTTGTTCGGTTTAAGCTTTTTGAAGTTTTGAAGTTGTAGGGTATGCGTCCCTTGACTCAGCCTACTAAGAAGGGAGCGGTTTTCTTTTTAATTGTAACTCATAAAGTAATTGAGTTGTAAACGAAAACCGAACAGCTTTAAATTAGTTTAGATGAGTTTAATGAGTCGTGTGCTGTTCTGAATCATATAAAAGTAATTAACTTACTTTTAAAAGACGAAAACTTCCGATGGATTTGGATGTAATGTCGGTCAATAAGTCCTATATTTGGTCTATTCGTGGATACAACTACGACTCATAATATAAGAATCTCGTTAAAATTAATCTTAAAATAATTTATTTTTCTTATATCTCAGGCATTTAATTTTGAGCTGTATTCGTTACACTCAACATAAGATTTTATAATGAGCTATTTCCCGAGCATTATCGCAAACCGTTTATTAATATATTAATATTGGCCGTTCGATTGGAAATGGTAGGCAACCCTGGCTGGAGTTGGCTTGTCCGTCTCGTATGCTCTACAAATTACACAAACTTTGAATTGGTTGGTTCGAATGACATCCGATGTAGAAACGAACAAAGTAGCAGTGGTACGCATCAAGGAATATGGAGAAACAAAACAAGAAGCCGCCTGTGCATTTCCGAATAGTACCTTGTCACAGGACTGGCCGAAACAAGGCCTTGTCGAGTTCCAGGATTTCAGGTCTGCTATCGAGAGGGACTGGATTTGGTCCTGAAAGGTATCATATTCTCCAGCGAAGGTGCTGAAAAAGTTGGAATTATTGGTCGAACCGGTGCTGGAAAGTCCAGTTTGACATTGGCATTGTTCCGAAGTATTGAGTCAGCTGCAGGTAAAATTTGCAATCTATGGTCACGACATGCTCCAGCTCGGATTGCATTCGTTAAGATCACGATTGACAATCATCCCGCAAGATTCTGTATTGTTTTCCGAGACACTTCGAATTAACCTGGATCCTGGATGAGGAAATCTGCCAGTGCCGCCGTAGATCTTGAATCTGATGATCTTATTCAGCGAACAATACGCACCTAGTTCAATGAATGCACTGTATTGACGATTGCTCGCCGTTTGAATACTATCATGGATTTGGACAAGGTTATTGTATTAGATAAGGAACAAATTTCCGGGTTCGCTTCTCAGAGCAACATATTATACTTCTATCAAGCAGGTGTAAAACATTCAGTTTTCATAATCGCCTTCGTAAAAAGGAAGATTAAAATATATATAAACTATATTGGCAAGCGAAACTTCAAAAATAGTTTTAATGAGTGGCTACGGAAGAGTTACGAAAAGAATTGGTCAGCGGCTTCCAGAAAATGTGACCAAACTACGGGCTTAAAGCTCAAATCTAATATAAGAAAATTCTGGAAAAAAGTTGTTTTCATACATATATTTTGTTTGAATTTAGAGCAAGATTCGATTTAGTTCTTTTGTTTTTTATTATTTTTCATTCTGTTGAAATCCTGGTCGAGTTCAGCTTCCATCTAGCTCTTATGTAGCCTAAATTCACTCCAATTCTGCTTCATTTCATCTCCAGTCTAGTTCCAATCTAGCTCTAATCTAGCTCTAGTCCAGCTTCATTCCAGTTCCATTTCAGGTTCAGTTCAGCTCAAATATTTTTAGCTTCAATTTAAAATTAATTTATATCCAAATCCAATTTAAACTCCAATCCATTTAAATGAAAATTCAAAATTCAAACAAACTTCAATCTAACATTATTTTTGATCCAAATACAGCTTTGATACAACTCCGATCGATTTCCGATTCAGATGCAACTTAGCTCCAATCCACCTTCTTCACAACTATCTCCAAATAATTTTAAATCCAGTTTGGAGCCTGCTCCTATCGAAATCTTAAAATTTAGTCGAACACAAATGCAGCCTTCAAAAAATCGCTTATTTATTTATAATAACTCTCCATCTCACACCGTTGTCTAATTGGACCTGGACAGGGAAAATCCAATTTGAGACCTTATTAACCCAGATCAAAACCGATCTCTAATCCAACATACGGAACCAGTCCAGTGCTATTTCAGCTTCAGTCCTGCCGAAATTAAGCTTCAAGCTATCTTCAGTTCAGCTAATTACAGCATCACCACAAATCCAATTAACATCTAATGCAATTCAAATCCAACTCAAATCCGGCTTCAAGGCACAACTCATCAACATTTCAGTCAAAATTCAGCTCCAGTACAGCTTTAGCATAGCTAATCGTTAATCCAGTTCCAATCCACAATATCCAGAACAAATGCAGTCTTAACGGAGCTTCATGTCAGCTCCAAGGCAGCTTCAATCCCGCTCGAATTAAGTTCCGATAAAACATCAATCCAGCTTCATTTTAGTTCTACTCCAACTTCAACGCACCTCCCATACAGCACCAATCCATCTCTAATACAGCTCCAAACTATCTCCTATCAAGATTAGATCATACTCTAGTCCAGCTAAAATGTAGCTCCAATTCAGCTTTAATTCAATCAGAATCCAATTCAAAAATTCAATCATTTTTCAATCAAAATGACCTTTTAAATCCAGAACTGCATCAATATAGCTCAATATGGCTTTATTTGTGCTCCAATTTCATCTTCAGTATGACTCCAAACGAATTGCGAGTCAGATGCAATCCAGCTTCAATTCAGCTTCATCACAGCTATCTCCAGCTATCTTCAATCCAGTTAACCATCGCGTTCTTTCGAATCTTGGAAGGGGTTACGGCTAGGGTATGGATGGTCTTGTTACTCATTGCATTGAAGAGTGTGATTTGAAGAGCCACGAGTGGCAAAAACTTTTTAGCTTCAGCAATTACTTTGATATCGTATCAGGCAATTTTGAAACGATTGAGCAAGCGACTTAAGGCTTAATCACATAGAATTAGGCTTGTCATTAATGCAACAAAGACATTACACATGAAAGGAGAGGTTCACGAAAAGATAATGTTAGCTTCCACCACAAGTTCAGATCGACGGTGATGAAGTCGAGGCGGCAGATGAAGTAGTGTATGTGGACTCATTGGTGATTGACGATAATGATACCAGCAGAGAGATGCAAAGACATATTATGGCTGGCAATAGTGCTCACTTTGGACTCCGGAAGACGCTAAAATTGAACAAAGTTCACCGAACTATAAAGTAGGCCATCTACAAGACATTAATTAGACTGGTAGATCTCTACGGCCACAAAACATAGAAATTGTCTATATATGCTCAACTTGTTCTTAGTGTCTTTGTACGGAAGATGTTGCGCATGATCTACAATTGCTGTGCATCTACAGTGCGTCAATAAAAATTGGTTGACTACGTTGGGCTGAGTTTATCGTAAGAATAATGACTGGTAGCTTAGTTTAAATGATTCTCGATAATGATCTGAAGAGAATAAGGAAAAGAAGCACGTGACGAGCAATGTGGATAACTTAGACCAATAGCCATCTCATCGCTTGGCTTAAGTAAGATCTTTGGACCTCCATGAATCAATGTCGTATCAATTAACTACCAAACAATCTTCAATTCAGATTCAGCCTCAATCTTTGGACTGCCATTGATTCAGAGAATACCCATAATTTAAAAATAGATTGAAGGTTCCACTTGTTAATACGAAAATCGTTATTACAGTGGGTTTTTAAATAACCTAGAACATGTAGTGACTGTAAAATAACCACATATTTCGATTTTTTCTTATGTTTTCTTAAAAATTTAAAACCTTGAGTTTTTTTCTCTCTCTGTTCGGGACATAAACCACTGCGACAAGTAATTTGATCTTTTGTTTAGTGCTTGACGAGTTACTTCATCACTTTTGATAAATGATGAAGTTTTCGGTGTTGTTACAACTGTCATTGCTTGTTTTGTTGGCTATGAATCGAGTTTTTTTAATTTCCGCAATTTAATTCCTTTTTTCAATGAGAGCGCTCTACTAAGGTGCGCCCCTTTATCAGTCAAATCCGGATTTTTTGCAAAGAAAACAAACAATGACTCCAATTTTTTCCTTATTCCAAGCTAAACCTCGGTGGGTCAATACGAATATTGTCGCTTTTCACCAGATAACAAATATTATAAACACAACTATATGTTCCTTTAACTGAAAAAAAAAATGTTTCCTAGTTTGAATTAGTTCGGACTAGAGTTCAGTGGTAGATCAGATACGTGACGCACCACGAAAGGTGATCTGCCACCGTTAAGGGTTAAAAAGAGTAAGTAAAAAATAGTAAGAAAACAAACATTGAGTTAATGGTTATCACAACACTTTACGGTATTTCTCTCCTAAGTCTCTAAGTTAGAGATGACGAGAAAAATAATAATTTAGTATTATCCAGACGTTGTGTATAAAAACAAACACAAAAGAAGAGGTTTCCTCCCATATACACATCAAAATAACAACAAACTACCGCTAGAGACTATCACAAAGCTATCAGTGGTACATGAGCGCGATCCAGCACGTTTATTTTGCCTGTTGAGGTGGCGGATTCGTCCGCGCCTCGACCTACCCCGCAGTGGGATGTTAGGCAGAGATACCGTCCTTGGTTCGAATACTACTTTACCCATGCCCTTTTGCTCAATTTTCAATACTTCTATTCTATTTTCAGCCTACCGTACACTGACGGAACTTTCAACACTTTCTTTTCATATCTTTCCTTCTAGCAAACATTACTGTCTACTCTTGGTGCCTCATACTGATGAGTGATTATCTTCTTCTACAATATAAACCCCGTTTCTTTAAACTCTAATCAACCCAGTGCAAGGGGCAAGACAGCTTTCTTGTGAGTAACCTTTCTCTTCAAAGTTACTCAGAATTCATCAAATTTTCACACTCTATGATTTTCTTCTCCCACCAAGATATAGAGTGGTGGGAATGCCAAAAACTGTGTGTGAAAACGAAAAAAAAACAACGTCACTCATATTTGATCAAAAAACTCACGTTTGCTCAGAATGCGTTATCTTCTATCAACTTGTGTAATTTATAACTCGATTTGAAGTATTCTGGCAGCACTGACTTGAATGTGACGGTTGAGATGGTTGCGTCGGTGGCAACCATAGCAACCAATGACAACAGAATATTTACAGTCTGAGAAAATTCTGTTTTATCGTATCGTAAGAAGCTCTAATTTGAGGCGGAGTATTTGAAAGAGGAATTGAGCCCGGATACCGGTAAGTAGGTTATTTGAATTTGTTTCATTCTTTTTCTTGTAGGAAGACGAAAAACAGGATATCTGGACCGCTCTGGTTCCTCGCAGCGGCCAATAGCTCGAGGATGATTGAAGGCTGGATGGGGCTGTGAATGACACAATCAATCACTTAGCAAGAAACAAGGGACACTTCTTATGACTAAACGGTAACGCAGGACCGTACACTGTAACGTAGTACAAGTAACTAACTAAACCTAATCAAATATACATATATTCCACACCCGAATTGCCTGTGGTAAATTTCATATCTGCACTCACGGTCATCTCATTCACCCACTCAGCATCCGAACAACTGTGCTTCTTATCACTATCCGATGATTAGACTGTATCAATGAAGTCATGATTGACCGATCGAGAAGGAGAGTGGTGATATTTCCTGTAGTCGATAATCGAGCAATCGGTTGAACAAAGCAAATCACAGAGCCAGCCGTCTGGCGTACTGCTGCTTATGAATCTGTTGGTGGATCATTAAGGTGGTCCTCACAGACAATATGTGGAATATGTGGACTCCAGTTTTGCAATTGGTAGATCTTGGTTTCTTTTGGAGGTGATCCTTTCGACAGTCGATAAATGCCCCATATTCCCATTGTACGGATTGATTGACCCAGCCCATTCGACATTGGCTTCAACAGTGGTAAGCAATGCTGATGCAGTGACGCATATTGGATTTGAGGGAACAGGATAAACATCGGATAGAGTCTTTCTGATGAAGATTGCGTATGTATGCGGACACTGATGCGGAGTACATAAGCGAACGATCTGTAGATGATATCGTTTTAAATTGCATACTTTAATGGAGGGACTTGATGAAGGTACGACTAATTGATTTTCATAGGGGAAGTCGGCTTCAGATAAATAGGGAGTGGGGCTGGAAATGAGCTGTGCTTGGGTTGAAGGACCAACACAAGTTGCATCCAAGCTAAAACAACGTTTCATCTAATATAAAACAACAACGTTTTGATAATGCAATTTTACTGTCAAAACCAAGCTTTACAAAAGGTAGAAATGTTCAGTATCACAATATGAATCCAGTGAATAAGAGATGTTCATAATTGCTCAGAGTTAAACAGGATAGCTCAGTGTCTTGCCCCTAGACCCAGTCCAAACCGATCTTTAATCCAACATCCGGCACCAATCCAGCTTTATGTCAGATTCAATCCTGCACAAGTTAAGCTTTAAGCTATCTTCAGTTCAGCTAATCACAGCATCACCACAGCTTCAATAAACCTCTGATGTAATTCGAATCCAATTTTATTCCGGTTTCATACCGCTTTCATATGTGGCCATAACTCATCAATATTTTAGTCAAAATCCAACGCCGTTTTTTCCAGTTTTTGAAAAACTTCACCGAAAAATATACAATAAATAAATACTCTAAATTACTTCTATCCAAATTTTCAAGAGAAAGTACCCAATGGTTTAGTTGTAATTAGTAATTTGATGCGGGACACCCTTTAGGCAAATGTAATTCCATTTTATTAAAAAAAAAATATAGTTCGTTGTGGGAATGCCTAAAGGTATGCCTAAAACACAATTATTGATGAGATTAGTTAGGTAGCATACTTTGAAAAAATAAATGCTAAACAATTTTTGTTATTGAAATGGTTTACGCTTGATTGCCGACGAAGAATTAAATAAATCAATTTTTATCGTTAACATGTACGTCAAACTTCTTGAAGTTTTGCAATTTATATTAGTTAGGGAACAGGTTCGCTTATTAATCTCATCATTTTGCAATTCATCCTATTCAAAATCGATTGTTTGACCCGAAACAGGACTGGTTCGTTATATTTGCTTGCATTATTTAAGGTAAGCAAACTTTTATTACACAAAGAAAGCAATCTATTTACTCTTCAATCTCATGATGCAGCATACGTTGACTATAGGACCAATGAAATTAATATGGTAACATCATATTTTTCCAACATTCACATTTAGTGAATTTACTAAAAACCATAAAACGCTTTGAGTCAAAACTAGCTTCTCTGACTCCCTCCTACCTTAATCGCGCCGCCGATCGCCGATCGCAGCACTAAACGCACCCGCCTGTTTCCGAATCAGCCAGCCGATGTGGAAGTTTGATGTTTTTGACCTTTTTCCTTTACTTCCCGCTCACTTTGTTCGAAGACCGAGAGCGTGGCGCAACCACTAGCTAGGTATATGATTCGTATCCGTAAAGTGCTACACGTTATGCAGACAAAACATACGTGAAACCCGCCTACATATGAGGGTACGGTGAGTGAGTAAAGCCATGGAGATCCGTTCTTATGAGCCTTCGTCGCACATCAGAAGTAAGCTCCATCGCCTTCTGAAACGACGACGAGCCGCTGTCGGGTGATTGTTGACTTTGCGAACTGTATCGGGATATGAGCGCGAATAGAAGTGTGCTGAGGGTGAGGGGAGAGGGAGTTCCCTCCGCGAGGATGCCACATTCACATTGTTTGTTGTTGCTGTGCCTACGCCTACATGGAGTGATCGCGGTCTTGTGGTCTCTATTCTCGATGAAGGTCTACTCAAATGCAGTAGTTATTATTGACTTATATGATCCTGTTCCAATAGAAACCAATTTCAAACAAATGCGTCATTCCGTCATATTTTTAGCCTGCTGTAGATATCATCCGTTAGGCAAAGGATCTGAAATGCATAAAGCCTTATAAAACAGTGACACAATTCATAATGCATGCATTCCTTGCGGACACGCAACCCACACAAGCCGATTTTTCTCTTCTGCCTAGTTAGTTGAAAAGGTCGAGGTGCTGAGCCGTTGTTTCCCTCCCCAGCCTGCGCACAAATCATTCATCCGAGAGACAAAGAAGAGCCAGCGATGCCAGCGCCCGTGGAGAAGGATGGGGCTTGAATGTTGCAACACAACTTTTATGCCCCACAACGGCGTACAACGAACAGCACACATATTCAAACCTATCCTATCCATTCCTCGTCCCATACAGCCGGGCAGGAGAACGTATACCTACAACTTAAATAAGCGCTTTTATAATGAGCTAGTAATACTTTGCCATTTCGGAACTATTTCGTGCCCCGTGCGGAGCTGGAGCTCTGCCTGGGCGGTAGAAGGTGCCTGCAGAGAACTGTGGTGGGGGCTTCGGCGGCGGCGGCGGCGTCATCGGCGGTCATGGTGGCAGTCCGTGGTGAATGGGTAAAATGGGTTCTGTGGTTCGACGGGGCTCTCGCACCACTACTGTGCGCGATATCCAGGAGGGAATTCAGCTTGGGAGGTTGGCAGCGGGTAATGCTATGGTTTGGTTGTTGCAGTTTTCGAAGCGGGTAATGCAAGTCCGCAAAGAAGGCTGATTGTGTTCTTGATATGGTTGGAATTTTTAGGTTTTTGAAACTTTTCTGAAATTCAAAGAAATACCAAGGAGTTTTTTTAGCGAAATGGAATCAGGAATTCATGGTTTGTG
>JASCZW010006652.1:0-86845 GCA_034211315.2 Aedes japonicus
AGAATTCGAGTGAAAAATTACCTTTCGAATTGCACACAAGTTAATGCAAACTATCTTTACCCGAACCACTTACTTGTGTCTTATCAAGCTGAAGAACTGAATGAGAATTACTGATTATAAGATTCTTTTTCTGTAACGTGTATATGAAATCGTTAGCAATTTCAGGATTGTTGAAGTTTCATTGGATAAAAGCTTCTACCTTTATCCTAAGTTGAACAGATATCACGATGAAGAGCTTTTATCAAAAGCTATCTCCTACAACGGTACGGTACATCCTGGGTATTGCAAGTTCATAGGCATCCGTGTGTTCGCAAAACTATGAATGCGCATGTGCACTTTCTTGTGGATAAATTCTTCATACAAGCTTTACTAGTTGACACATAGATAGCATAACTTTGTAATGCTTGCATTAGAGAGGGAAAGGATATTCAGTTCAAAAGCTAATGACATGCTGCCAAGGGTGGGTGGTCAGGATGAATTTATATTGTTTTCTTTTGCTTAGGAGTTACTAGCGCACCAGTCCCATGTGATTTAGCATCCCCAACGAATAACCCGTCAAATACTTTGTCAAAATAACTCAACTTGCTTTTGCTCACAAGGTCAAAAGAGGGATACAACACCTAGGGAATAAAAACGATTGTCTATTTGCGTAAAAAGGAGTGTTTAACGAACTCAAGTCGCAAGTTTCAATTTACAGGGTGAGTGAGAATTCCTATCAAGGAAATATATGGGCATAAACATGAGAAGCTTGCAAGAATTTGAATTTTCAATGTATTTTCCATTTGGTATATCTATAAAATTTGCCTTGATGTTTTTCAGTTCAATCTTTCTCCCTTTGCCTCGATTGTCAGCCGCATGCGTTTTTGAGAAGCATCACAGCTGTCACGCACGATATCTTGAAGTATGTTGTTCCATATTTTCACCAAACGTTTCTTAAAAGTTTCCACGGTAAGTCCTTTGGTATTCCTAAGATTGCCCTATATGAAGTCTCATGCATATAAGTCGAGCGAATTCCAAACAGGTGGAGAGGCAGGCCATTCTTTCCACGAAATAAAATCCAGAAAATTCTCCCCTGTGTAGCTTCCGCCAGGTAGGATGGCCACAGAGTCTTGTTTGAAGCAGTATAGTGCATGTTTGTAGTGTTTCTTGCCGAAACAAAATAAATACCTCTTCAGTCGATGTAATATTTAATGTTGGTTTTAACAACGGGTTCAATGAACAGCAATGGGACCTTCAAATTTATGATGAAAGATCCCAGAATCATCACTCTTGGAAAATTCTGGAACCTTCGAGAAGTCACGAGAAATGTCAGAAAGATGTGCTGCATACACCCGACTCTTTTGCTGGTTCTGATGATTATGTAGCAGACACATTTTTTCGTCCGAAACCAGAATTTCACGTGAATGTTTAGTATTGTGCGTTGTGAATTAGTCGGTTTTCTGTTAATTTCACATGAGAGTTTCGATGGTCTTTCACTACAAGCAAGTCCAGGAATGGTAATTTATTGTCATTTTCAAATGGGTAAGTAAATTCGTTGTTTTGGTGAGTTTTATTTTAAGTTTCTAGAGTAAAGGGTAAGAGATTTTTCTTTTAAATTCTAAATACATCATTCACGTACCTCCACCGGACGGTAGGTAGATTGTTGTTGTAAACTTTTTTCGAAATTGTGGCAGAGTGGCACCATTTAATTGTTTAAAGGATTTATTTCTGAAAGAAAAATAATTTTCTTCCATGCAAAGTTATGTGAATTTTAAGTATGAATGTACTTTTTTCTTCCATGTCATGTCGACATTTTCAGTTAGTAACCAATTTTCTAATAAATTTAAAGTATCTCTTACTGGAATACTAGCAAACATAGATTTTACGTCAGAAGAAACTAAAACTTTATCTTCTCTCACGTCTATGCCATGAACAAGTTCGGCGAAATGTTGTGAGTTTTTAATTGAACGAAATTGTTTTGGTATGTCTTCGAGTTCTAGCCATTAAGCTATTTTATGGGGAAGGAATCATACAGCTGAGATGATTTCATGCATTTCATTGCCAGGTTTGTGAATTTTAGGAAGGCCTTCAAATCTTGGTTAAGAAGGATTTGATGATTTGAGATTATTTATTTCATTTCCAAAAACTTGTTTACAATCTGTCTAAGGGTTTTTTTCCACACGTTTTACCATTCATGGAGAAGGGTCTGTTCCAGGGCTTTTCGATTTTAGGGTGTCACTAAATCAACTACATGCTGCGTTTGCTTCGCGAACATACAGGCGTCAGTTACAACACTGGCAAATTCGCTTCACCGAACGATACGGATCACAACACACAAGGAGACGATTAAAGTTTGGCTCAGCGGACACAACGATAATGCATGAGTCGAGAACTGATCCTAAGGCCTTTTGGAGATTAGATGTATTATTCCACAAATGGTTGAATTATGTCACAGTTGCTTGAAATTAGGTAGATTACAATTTTACCAAAGAATGTGTACCTTAATTATAGCAAATAAAACAATAAGTTTTATATATCAACAAACATGAGAATGAACAAACAATATTTGATGTACACACTTAGATTTTTTACAGAAATCTTACCTAATTTATACTTTACTATACTTTTAGTAAAATTTTACTTAATTAATACTGAATACCATAGTATTTGAAATAAGATAGTGACGATTTAATCGGGTCACTAGGGTACCCAATAGTCGTGCTCTGGAGGCATCATTATCCGGGCCATTCCAAACCTTTGCTTGAGAGTCCGCCTTCTCATTGCCTGGAATTAAGCAATGTGAGGGGATCCATAGAAAGGTAATCTTAAATAATCTTTCGACCAACGCACACATCTGCTCCCTTATTATTGAAAGAATGTAAGATGAGTGCCTCACTGTTTTCATCGAATGCAGGGCCGTAAAAAACTGGCGATTAATGTTAACTGTAGTTTTGAAAGTTTTGTTTATCTTTGAACAAAACGACTGGAGTAGATAACGTAAATGCAAGAGTAGAACAAGACTGCTTTAATGTCCTCGGAAACAACTTGCTGGACCTAATTAATGAATCCCTGCAAACTGGGCACGTGCCACAAGTTTGGAAAGAATATTTAGTTATTCCTATTCAAAAAGTCGCTGGAACAATTAAAGCCGAAGAGTTTCGTCCTATTAACACGTTGTACACTTTAAAAAAAATTGGAACTGTTTGTAAAAGGCCAGCTGTTAACGTTTTTAAATAGTAATAATTTGATTGCATGGGAACAATCGGGATATCGAAAAGGTCATTCTCGTAAAACAGCGTTAAATTTAGTGTTAGTAAAATAGAAAGAAAATGTAGAGTGAAAGACACGATTATTGCTGTTTATCTGAAACGCAAACAAGATGACGAGATGTCGCAAAGAAGCTGGGAGTGGCGCCGTCAACCGTGGATAGGGTCGACTTACAAGAAAGTGGTGATTCCAAATCGCGACGACAAACAAAACAAGCATGATCGCGAAAGCTGTACACGACGATGCTGACGGAGTTTGATTGCGTGGTACAGGACGATGAAACTAACGCCAAGGCAGACTTTAAACAGCTTCCTGGACAGGAATTTTACACGGCAACCGGGCGGGGAAAGGTGGCAGATATTTTCAAGCACATGTACCTGTGGCTTGAAGATCAACGTTTACATTGCGAACGGAACCGTCAACCAGGAAATTTATCTGAGCGAGTGCCTACAAAAACATCTTCTGCCTTTCCTGAAGCGACACAATTGTTCCGTTCTATTTTGGCTGGATTTGGCATCTTGCCATTACGTAAAAAAGGCCATGGAGTGGAATGCTGCCAACAACGTTCAAGTGGTGCCCAAGGATAAGAACCCTCCCAACACGCCAGAGCTCCGTCCAATCGAACAATATTGGGCCATCGTCAAGCGGAACCATAAGAAGACTTAAAAAGCTGGCGAATAAAGACCCGGCAATACGCATTCGGTAAAAAGGAAGCTTTGCTGAATATTGCTCCTGTATTCTGTACAGAACTGAATTTGAAAAAGAAAAATAATTTGACTGATTAATAAAAACTTTGATCGACTCACACACATTACTGTTTGACCAAATTTTGATCGGAACACACTTTATATGTATCTTGGAAAAAGGTTGCAAATAGATTGCAAATTTCGTATGATGAAGACCCAACTTGTTCGGCAAGATACATTTTGGATGGAAAACTGTCAGGCTTCAAAGATTTTTTTTTGTACTGGATTTTACCTCTTACTCGGTTTTTGAGTTGTACTTATCAAAGACATTAGTAACAGCTAGTCACAAATATTCAAATAGTTTACCAGATCCTCGTTGCTACTTTATCTTTTGTATACTTTATGTTCTTTTTTTGTACAGTTTTTCCATGTTTTTATTTTTTCATTATACCAAACTGGTTTTTTTAATAAGTTTTTCTCCTCATTCTTTTGATTGGTACATAACTTCGAATAACAATTTGTAAAACGCATCACCAGAAGATTCGATGTTTTCTTTGATTTTTCTTAAAATCGTTTGCCAATTAATACTACTTAGCCTATGCCAAATGAAATTGAAAGAGCTCTACATATTTGCTGCCGTCGGGTTTTTGGTATTGGTGTATAAATAAATAAAACTCAATTGCTGTGTGGATTGCTTCATTTTTACATAATGGAGTAAGAAATTCGGTCACAAAGAAAATTTCTTGAGTATTTGTCAATAAAAAATCTAAAAAGCAATTTTGCAGATTTTTTACATGATTGATTTGATTGCGATGATGATGATGATGATGATGATGATGATGATGATGATGATGATGATGATGATGATGAGTACTACCATCTATTGTACCAAGGAAACTTTCCATAGCAGTAGAATAATCTGAAAAAAGATTTGATCAGGATTCTATTGTTACTAGAAATTAGAAGAAGAATTAGTATCTTCCATTTAATTCCAACTACCTTTGCTTATCTTCGACAGATACGCGTATTTCGTCTACAATGTGCAGACTTCTTCAGTGTCTCGTACTAATAACTACGCGTATCTGTCGAAGATAAGCAAAGGTAGTTGGAATTAAATGGAAGATACTAATTCTTCTTCTAATTTCTAGTTACAGGTATTCCACTAAACAGCTCAAACCCTCTAGGATTCTATTGTTGTTTGTGATCATCAAGCTCCTGTATGAAGGGTTAAAAACGTTTGGCCGCGCCCGTAAGCAGAGACACCTACGTGACATCCGCGAATATAGGGAAGAGAATCTCCTTCCAAGAGGACCCACAGCACTAGAATCGAGCCCTCGATTCACAGAATATACCCACTAGTTCCCCGTTCCGCGAAATTCTAACAATAGTGAGAAGGCAGTCCCATGCTCCATATCTAAATCGTTTCACTTGGGTGCCCTGATGGTCCCTTTAGTATATTTTGTAGTGGTCATATGATTACTTACCTTGTGTTAGAAAATTTGGCTAAAAGTAAAATTGGTTAGGGTTATCGTATATATAACACTATGTTCTTCAAAGTCCGCTTATTTTTTTTTTTTTTTTTTTGATCGGATCTTCTTCATTTTAGTCCATCTTATAAAAAATCATGTTACTAACAATTCCCCGTTTGATTTTTTGATTTCAGAAACTTCCTTCAAGAGATATCTTGGCAACAGCTAGAAAAGCCGTTTTTTCCAGCGCCCTCTAGCGGATGCGTGTCACATTATTTTGGTCAAAAAAAAAAAAATTTTCAATAATTTTTTGTATTTAATAAAAAATAAAAAAAAATTAACCGTCTATCTTATTTGGTCTCGGCGTGAGAAAAATTCAAAAAAAGAGGTTTTTTCGTGTTCAACCAGGAGAAGGTCCCCTTAAGCAAAGGCCTATGTTGGATTTTCAAAAATGTGTCTACGTGGTTTATTAACCGGCCCTGAATAAAGTTTCAGTATCAGGAATTCAGCTCATGGTTTTAACGCAGTCAAATCATGATTTCATTGCGTTGGAAAAATTGTTCATGATATAATGAATGTTGTTCATGGTGTACAAAAACACAACATATGCATGAAATCATGATCTGTTCTTTTCACTTTGAAGAAGAAATTATTTCCCGTGTAGCTTGATATTTATACGATGGATTGCGATGGTTTTCTCATAAAAGTATTCGTGTAAGATACTGAACAAACCTCCTGCACATCGGGTCACAATACTCGAGTGCTTTTTCAAACAGTCGTATCTGATTTTATAAATAAAGAGGGGAAGTTAGATTCAAATGTAAAAACCTCACCTCTGTCACGGAAAGTAGCATCACCATCATGTTAGGAAAATGTTATTCCTTGTGTTGGTGGCCCCAGGTTTGCGTGAAAGTGCTAAGGGTTTTACGTTTGAATCTTACTTCCCCTCATTGTTTACAAAATCAGATACGTCTGTTTGAAAAAGTACTCGAGAATAATTGAAAAGGTGGTCGAATTAAATGAATGTTTCTTATGCGTCTCTTTCGCTTCCTAATTATAACCCTAATTTTTATGCCAGTAAAATAGAAGTTGAAAGCCCAATTTAAGGTTCCAATCCAAAATACAAAATCTTCCAACCAAATGTCAGTGAAGCTCGCGTTCAACGTCGCCTGCCGCCCAGTTGCAGAACAATGTAGCGATCACAAGCATTCTATTCGTATTCTACCGTTAGTCACGTATCTCGCCTCCTCACAAAATATCAACATTGAACAAACGCGGAAAGTTCAGTTGAAATCAACAGAAAAGAGAAAGAATCAACCGCGTCGATAAGAAAACAGCTGCAGAGAGCGCTCACGTTTGTCACGATGCACAAAAGTGCAGGCTGCCACCCGAATAAAACTCGAACCGAAATTCAGGGGATTCTCTCAGATTCTTGGACTCGGGCCTTTTAGTTACTAAAATGTGATTATTTTACAATCCATTGTGAGCATTGGGATATTACCACTTCAAATTGTAAATCAAGTGAGATTTCAACGTACACATTTTTCGTCGGGCATCAAGCTAGAAAAGTAAATCAGCGTCTGTATGCTGACAGAGACAGTGAAACTATTCACAATTGAGACACAGAAACAAAAGGGAAGGGTGTTGAATGAACAGTTGCACCACGGTGGTGAAACGGACGACTATTGTATAACAACACGTCAGACTGACTGACTGACTGAGTGCCTTGGGGAAGCTGCACATGAAAATAAAAATGAATGCAATGTCTTTCTTTCCGTCTTGGTAGTGGTGGTGGGTCGTGTGATTAGAAACGATGGTTGTTTACCCTTGGTTTATTTATTTTAAATGATAGACGGTGCGATAACTTCTACGACTTCTTCAAACATATCATAACGCAACTAAGATGATCTAACTAATTCTCAAATCATTTCTCTGCTTTTTCCTTCTTTCAGGTGAGTCGTCAACAATCCCTTTAATGATTATGCACACAGTAAACACCTATACCAATAATGGGAAAGTGTCAACATACAACCATGTACAAGACAAGGTAAATAGCAAGCAGGCGTTTCTCTAGCCCTGCTCTAAACCCATCAAACGGAGTCTCAACTCGCCAAGGAGACACTTCTATTCCTATAATATAGCACCGAGTGAAGAAATGCTGCATGTAATCATTGCTTGTTTGAGCATCATCCGCCCGTATCCAGGGGAAAAACTGTTTATCTGGCCAATATTTATCCATGTATCCCATCTTGAAAGTTCTTGTCCTGTTTGCAACCGCCAAGGTGCGCGCCGTCCGTCACCCAGACGCTTGAACTAGCCTGGCACTTGAAGTAGTTGCACTCGAGGACGCGGTCGTTCATTCGTCCGACCGTTTGTTCGTGAGAGTTCATTAACTAGTATTTACCAACCTACAGCTTGCCCTACGCGCCACGGAACCGGTTCTAAATATTGAAATTAAACATAATTACATCAGCTCAGCAATTCCAATGTATAGTGCAGGAACGATTAAAGTTTGCTATTGGAGTTTTGCATGCATTGGCATTCTACCGCCGCGCACACACACACCACGGAGCTCATCCAGCGAAGCTATTCTCCGAAGGTTGCCATTTACGAACCTCCTCCGGCGAGCGGCGGAACGAACTAATTGCTTTGACTTTGGTGTGCTTTAAAAATGCATGAATGGTAAAAATTTCTCCCTAGTTGCAGATAAGCACTGCATTGTTGGAATACGTTATTTGAATGATGAGCTCGCCAGCTCTTCAAAGTAGCGCCATCTAGGTGACTACGGGACTGTGAATCAACCCCCACGATCACCGGAGAATATGACTAGAGTGTCCATCAACTTTGTTATTTTCGGATCAACTTCAGCGGGATTTATTCGGAGTGAAGTGGTCCAAAAAAGACGACACCTTCTTCTGGTTGAATTTGAGATCAATTGCAATGTCAATAACAACAATGGACGATGACGACCGAAATGGAATGGTTCGGTGGTAGATTCCACGAAACCCGTTATGGTTCGGCTTAAGATGTTCTATCCTTAGCTTGATTCCGATGAGTTACGTCACCCAGTGGAACCAAAACAGTGATTCTACAGACCTGTTTATGTACACGAAAAAAAAATCCGGGCTCCGTGAACTGCAGTCATGAATTCGAGAACAATCAAAAATACACCGTGAACTGAATCACGTAATCATGAACTAAATAACGTTTAAAGGGAAACATCCTGAAAACATGAACTAGTGCGCGGTCCGTTTTCATTTTGGAAACGCTTTTTTTTCGTTGTAACCATCTTTATTAAATTGTCAAATTTTCAGCAAAAAATATTGATAATTGACCAAGTTACAGGAAGTTGAACATAGAGTTTTTTGCTAACAAAATTTTGCTCGGTTTTTTTTTTTTTTGCTACTGAGTGTATTCTCCAAATCTTCTGATGTTTTTGTTTGTAAGTAATTATAAGAAAGATTCGTACTGGAAATTTTAAACGAAATTCACATGGAATCCTGATCACAGCCTAGTTGGAATCCTGAGCAGATATTCGAGATGAAATCAGCGATAGAATATAGTCGGCATTACACGGATACAAATCCGATTCTGTTTTCTTGAATAAAATATCTTAATTTTTTTATAAATTCATGTCTCCTATTCATGGTTTCAGGAATGAAATGACAGATACGAGTCATGAACTTTGGAAGAGTTGTTTTGCCTCTAATATAAAGTTGTGAAGAATCTTATCAAGAATTAAAATACTGTAGTAAGTACATCCATCAGGTCCTATCACTGCTCTTCACATCAAGACCAGGTTCGAACCCCAAGGTGGGTTTATTTTGACGAAGGATTACGTCTTGTTTTCTATTTTAGCAAAACATTTTGTTACGAATAAGGTGTTTCGGGTCATATCGATCCGGATTTCAAACTGACATTGTGAAAAGTTTGTATGACCAAATTTCTAAATCTTTGCAGTTAAAATTCTTGTTTGAGTCCCAGTTTTCAGTTTCTGGTGAATACTGCTCTTTTTGACCCGATTGGCCACAAGGAATCTGTGCCTGAAAAGGGTATGTTCGTGTGGCGGCGACAGATACAAATTTTCATCGGCACATACTTTTCGACGGCTCATTTTCTTCATTATTTGTCATAAGTAGACCACTTTTAGCATTGAAATGGACCAATGATCAAATTGGCCATTCTGGGAAAATCCGGATGCCCTGGAAGAACCCTTTAGGAGGGGACAAATGCAAAACATGCGGGGTATCTGAATTGTCCCAGAATGGCCAATATGGTATCTCGTCCACCTAATGACTAGAACTAGATTTCTCACAAATCATCATGAAGTTTAAGCCGTCTAAAAGCATTGAACATGAATTCAGGGAACTTCCGATAAGTTAAGTGTTCTTCTCATAAGTTTACTTGTTTAGGAAACTATCCAGAAATTCAGGGAACTTCTCAGAAGTTCAGAAAACTTATCATTTATTTTGGGTATGTCATAGAACTACGCAAGATATTCAGGGAGGATTCCCAGAGTTTCATGGAACCTCACAAAGCTTAGGGAACTTCACAAAGTTCAGGTAACTTTCCCGAAAATTAGAGCACATCGCATAAGTTCAGAGAATTTTACAGAAATTCATGATGCTTTTCAAAAGTTCACGAGTCTTCTTAGAGGTTCAGAGAACTTTTTAGAAGTTCATAAAACTTTTCAGAAGCATAGGGAACTTCTCAGAAGTTCACGAAATTTGTAGGAGTTCTTGAAGTTCAGCTTGATAACTTCCCCGAACCTCAGAAACGTCCACAAAGATCAGGGAAATTCCCCAAAGGTCAAAAAACTTTCCAGATCCTCAGCGAACATCTCCGATGGTCAGAGAACATCCCAGAAATTCAGAAAACTGCCCAGATGTTCAGGTAACTTCTCAAAAGTTCAAAGAAATTCCCAAATGCTAAGGGCACTTTCCAGCAATTGAGAAAATTTCTCAGAAGTCCTGGTTTCTTACAAGAATTTAACAGAACTTCCCCAAAGCTCAGGGAATTAACCAGACTTTCGAAAACGTCCCAGAAATTCGTGATACTTCTATGGAATTTTGAGCATTCTCAAAAGTTTAGGGCGCTTCTTAGAGGTCAGAGATCTTTCCAAAAGCGCGAGAAACTTTCCAATAGTTCAGGGAACATCCCAGAAGCTTCAGATTCTTAAATTTCAAGAAGAACTTAAACTTCTTACTACTCGATAATTTTTTGCACCGATCCAAAACTAGAATAAAAAAATCATCTTTTCTTAATTATACTATAATTGTAATGTTTGTATTCTCCGTACGTGAAATAACGATTATGATGTAGAAGGAGCTGTTCGGAGATGTTTTTTATGTTTAATCAATTTTACGGAATTTCTGCCGTATCACAATTTTGGATATTCTAAAAAATTCTTGTAACTTTTTAACAACACCTCGAAAGTGCTATTTATTTCACAGGATTCCCACCAACTTATTGAAAGTTTTGTGAATCGTTCAACTTCTCTGTTTTTTTTCAACCTTAATATTTTCATTTTACTTTATTATTTATATATATTTTTAGTATTCAACTCGTAAATTAAAAAAAATATTTGTGATATTCTGCTTTTATCATGAAAAATGTAACAATGTCCATAAAACTTCTAAGATGCTAAATCTACTTCTCGAAGTTCCGGTTATTTCAAGAAAGTTGTCTCTATTCCATGGATGATCAACAAACTTTTTGGAAGTTCAACCACATTTCCAGATACGTTGAGGATTCGGCAATTCAATGGACTGCTCGGAAGTTCCACCACTTGTCTTCTCAAAGGAGAGCGAGCAAGCTTCATGATTATCTTGAAACTTCCAATAAGATTTTTCAATTTCCGAAAACCTTAATCAACATCTGTCAAGTTCATTATATGTCCACCCAATCTTCATTGATATTCCGAAGTTCATAGTAATTCGGATTATTTTTTTAAAGGAGTTCTGTACGAGCTTTTTGTAAGTGCTTATCATGACCAATCTATCAATAAATCGATTGGTCACCCCATTACTTTTCATTTCCGTGTAATCAAAAACTATTTGATATCGGGATTTGCAACCAAGTTGCAAAATCCACAACAGTCACAATTCCGGGAGCCTCCGCATTTCGAACTAGTCAGCTGGCTGAAAAAAAACTAAGAGAGACATTCGTTATTCAGCAATAGTTTCATTCAGACAATTCGCTATAACCGGGAAAAAAATTGCGCCAGCATCACATGCACCAAACACGGCTACTTTTCGGCTCAAAAATATACCTCAGAATAAACTCAATAAAATTGAGTTTTTGTTTAGTAAAAGCTGAAACTTCACTTAATAATTGGTATTAACAAGTAGTGTGTACTGTTTTGGAACGGTATTTTTCTTGTTCCAAGTTGCTGCAAGAATAGATCAAAACATATACCAGATTTAAAATGATGCAAAATAAATCTAGTATAAAACAAAATTTACAACACCGGTGCAGCGATGTATTTGCGTTTGGTCTTAACAAATAAATCCAAACCACGATTTGGACCGCTGTTCAAGATGCCCTAAAGCATCAGAGAAGAAAGAAAGAGTATTATTCCTTTTTATTGCGAGTAAATTGATGCTTATTTTTGTTGATCTAATTAAACAATAGCAGTTCGTGAAGTTTCTTAAGAATCGACCATTCGATGATTGACAAAGTTTGAAGTGAAATATGTTTTAATAGTAGAAAGAAAACCAGTGCCATGTGAAAACAGCAATTTGTTGGTCAAAATGATTTCAGATGCACACTGATGAGCACGTGTAGAGCAGATTTTGTATTACTGATTGCATATCTAACGGGTTGGTTCAACATCGTTAATATCTGAATTTAGTTCGTTGCAAGCGCTTGAAATAAATTACAAATCCACGTCGAAACTTTTCAGCCTTTTCAAATGAAAAATCTGGTTTTATTTTGGAGGTGACCTTTGGTGAGATCATTCTAATTATAAATATACTACTAAAACGTATTTCCATATAATACTAAAAATGTACCTGGTTTGAAAATTTTTAACTACCTATTCTGGAAAAGTGTTTCAGTATTCTTATCCAAATAATATCGGCGATTATTGTTCGTAAACGTAACTTCGAAATGGGCGTAAATCTCCAGACATATTGAAATGGGTTGCTGGAACTGCAATAGAGCTAGTACTTTTCATCTCCCGGATTAAAGCGGCTTTCAATGGTCATTTAAAAGATTGTTGCAAACAGATTTCTTCCATGATACCTGTGAAAAAAAGTGAAAATTTCGAAAATAAGGGCCTCCCTAGATGTTATTGATACCCAAAAAAAACCTTAGTATTGGGAAAAAAGTTTATGGAAACCAATTTTGCTCTTAAATGTTTATGCTGTGCAGTATGCAGCGTCATAAAGAATTACTAATTTGCCTTTAAAAAAGCCCCGTCATTCTGCATCATCGCACACCGAAACCACAATGAAGGAGGCAAACAAAGCTTGTGGTAGAATTTTATATTTGGCATCGCCTTCGTCATTAGTCTCCCATCTAGTTTCCCGCCAACTACAGTTGCAGCATGCCATGAGTAGAACAGTGGACTCTTTAAAAATAAACTTGCATTCGAACTATGTACGTTAAAACACTGGCACTATATTTCTCTACGATCGTACACAGCTGACACTAATCCATCACATCTGCGGCATCGTACCGTTCGACCCCCGAAATAGAACACAAGGGTTAAAGTTCTCCCCCATTCAGGTACGATTGAACAGATCTCCAAAGAAGTTCCTAATTTGTGAAAATATTCCGTTGGTCATGGTTTCCCCTCCACCGGTCGGCGAATTCCCGAACACGGATGGAACTCCATCGACGATGTTGATCGTCAAGTTGGTTACATCGCCCGGCGGCAGGCGAATAATTTGATTCCCCACCTGGATGAACGATTCTCGTGTTTGTGATCGACTGTCGTCCGGAAGGGCAGTCAGTTGAGCCGCCGCCGACCGACGACCCCGGGTTATGGTCAATCCGTTAATGACGGTTCCGTTGTCGAACATGGCGCTGGTGTTCCGTCGGTTCCCGATGGCAATGTTGGCCATAATCGGACGAAGGGTCGTTGATGAACTGCTGGAGCTGGCCGAATTGCTACTGCTTCCGCTAGTGGTCGTCGGAAGTAGGTAGTTCCATGGGAACCAGAAGATGGGGACTCCCAGAGACGAGGGGAGCTGGAAGATGAAGAAGTGGTGAGAATTTGGATGGGATTAGGTTTGAAATGGAGCAGCTACCAGAGCCAGTGTTAGTCCAATGAGAGCACAAAACTTAACGGAAATCATTCTGAATCCTAACTGCGACTTGCTCCGACGGGGAGGTTTAATTTTATAGAAGATGGTGATCGTTGTTTTGGGCAAATATTAGATCAACTGTTACCAATGACGCGAAATTCAAATTTCAAGGAAACGAATTTGACCGTCATCGGGAGTAAATTTGTAAACAAGCGCCTGCCAGCTGGGTGAGTGAATCGAACAATCGAATTCAGGGCACAATCCGTCGATCTCAAAACAGTGTCTCTCGGTTTGTAGGTTGTGACATAATTTCTTCTCCGGTCGGTGCTCCCTTCCTGTGTATGTGCGCATTGCTGATTTAATAACCAGCCCCACAGCATTGTTATTATGCTATTATGCTACAGCGATTGCTTGCCAGCGTGGAAGTGCGGAGCATGTGAGCTTCAATGAAAGCAAACTGCATTAAATTATACGCGATAGATACGATGCTATTTGCTATAATAGATGAGACGCACTACAAACGAGTCTGGTGTGTCATAGGGTTGTGCTGCGGAAATTGCATTTAATCCAATGCGATACATTCCCAGCAGTGACCACCCCAGACCGCAGCACTGGGCTCTAACTCTTTTAGTAGTAATTTTACGAGCTGTTAACTCTGCAATTGCAACATACTGGACCACTCCTACTGCCAAGGGATTGACTCATTCGTTTCGTATGCTGCAAATATGTCGGTACAAATTTTACTTGCAACCGCAACCATTTCGTGACGGTAAGTTACGCGCTCCATAGCTCATTACAAGCAAACCAGCGAACCAACTAACCTCACACAGGCTTGACGGGTGGATTGGTAAATTGGAGCTTTTGCATCGTACGGGAATTACAATAGAATACATTCCTAAGATGCATTAGCTCTAAACAGCAACAATCATGGGGAGGTTGTTTTGTTTTGCTTTCGAATTGTTTGTCGCTGATTTGGAATGATTTTTTCGTTTACACTATGGAAAAACGAGACCCCTTCGTTTACCAGTGATTGCTCATCATCGTTAACTGACTCAATTATGGGAATTAATGTTACCTTTTCATTTTGAATTGAAGCATTTCAATGTTGTAACTGTAGCCGGGGATGGCATTTTATCTATTTTCATACAAGATGAACAACTTCGACCTGTTTCGGATTCCCCCGCCTACGACTGATGTGAAAATACGTGGTTCTTCTTCTTTCCTTTGCATTCAAAGGTTATTGCAACTGGCTTCCATATAATATTCTAGATGAGACTTCGGCAGGATCATTTTTGCATTCTCAGTGGTGAATCATGAATTTCAAAACTGATTGAGCTAATACCTAAAACTACGTAGATCAGTCAGCAAGTTTACCTCTAAATTTGCGAGAACGCATCTTACTAAAGATGACATTGAAATTTTACGTAAGTTTAGTTCTTAGTTAATATCAAAATATTCACAGCCACAGCCACAAAACTCAGTGCGATGACCCAAGTATCAATTTCGGTTTTAGTAAGGTTTCGAAGAGAGCATAATTTAGCTTTGTGTAAAACTAGCATCACACTAACAATGGTACTTGAGAGTCCAGTTGACTAAGCTGTATGTTCCACTGCTGTTCTACGACTTAGTATCCTAAAAAGTGCAGTCGTTCATCGGCCTCTTTTTACAAAACTGAGGTAAAATGGACTCTCACATTGAGTTAGCATTTTCTGCCGTGTTGAGAGAGAGTAAACACGGTGTGGATTCTATAGACAGGGTGCGGCAGAAAATAATGCGAAAATGTACAAACTTAAGTATTGGGTTAATTCGTGTAGCTAGTGACTAATTTCTGTCGAAAGTGTATTCGTTTATGTTTACTTTCAAGTGCTGTATCCAAACATTCTATTTGTTTTATTGCAAATTCGTCAAAATGTTCGCGAAAGAAGTGATCGCCAGTTCGTTGCTCGCCCAGAAGAAGCCAAAAGAGATTGCCAAGGTGGTAGGGTGCCATTTGGTAACAGTTTACTGCCGTTCTACGCATAACTGTCCTATGTTGCTTTTGGTCAAATTGCAGCTTTTTCAATATATGCTTAGTTTTTTAACTATACTATTGGATACAAACAAAACATTATATACTTTGTTCTGAGTTTGTATAAAAAAAATCAAGTTAAATTGTCCCATGTTGAAATTCTAGGCATAAAAGTCCCACTACGACATTTCTTAAGAGATCTTCGAAAACAAAATTGATTTAAGTTTACAACATTCTTTGTAGGAACTACTCGACGCTCAGCATTGATGAGGGGCTTATATGTAAACTTAAACAATGACTTTGACATGAAAACATTGACATTAAATTGTCTATATAAGCCACCATTTGCAGTTGATAGAACTGTGTTTTTAATGATGAAATGGTGATAAAAAATAATCAGAATCATGGTAAGAGCATAAACAATAATGCACATGGCATGGGTATTTGAAAACGTAAATTCCAACGATCCATCAATACATCATGCAGTGGGACTGATATGCCTAGAATTTTCTGCTGCAAGGCAAAATTCTACGCATATCAGTCCCACTGAATATTTTACCTCGTATTTTACATACAAAAATAATCTTATTATTTGTAATACCACAGATTACATCAAAACTTAGCCACATCTTCAAATGCCACTCATAAATTAGTGGGTTTTACCACGAATCTTACCAGCCCTATACAATAATGACGCAAAACTTAAAACGCTTTTTTCTCAACTGCAACTTTTGCAACATGGGACAGTTATGCGTAGAACGGCAGTTTACCACATGAAAAAATCCCTGCAGGATGGCCCTAAGCAGCGGAAGCCGTGAAGCGGGCGTCGGCGCTTTGCACGCACGCCGAACGTGATCAAAGCGGTCCGTGCAAAAATTGGTGCGTTCCATAAGAAAACTTGCAAAGGAAGCCAATATTCCAGAGAAATCCATGCGGAGAACCATCAAAGAAGACCTGCATGCATCTTCCAGAGCCAGAGTGAAACGCCACTTGATTACGGACCGGGTCAAGGAACTACGAGTGACTCATTCCAAGAGATTGCTTTCCTTGTTGAAGAAGGAAAAAATGATAATCCTGTTCTCCGACGAATAGCTTTTCAGCATCGATGCTGTGGCCAACAGCCGCACGGACCGGTTCATTTCACCGCAGAAAATGAAGAACGTTCCGGAAAAAGTGAAATTCAAAGTTCAAACCCATCCTGCTGGTGTCATGATGTTTGGCTTGGTGGCATCCAATGGTTTGAAAATGCCGCCTGTTTTCATTGATGCTGGAGTTAAAATCAAAACCGAAGTGTATATCGGTATTTTAAAAGACCAAGTGCGTCCCTGGGTGAAGGACAACTTCTCCGAGGACCAAAACGTTGTCCTACACCAGGATGGAGCGCCGCGTCACACGTCCAATCGAACCCAACAATGGTTGAATGATAACATGAAGTTTTGGCCTAAGGATTTGTGCCCCCCAGCAGTCCAGATCTTAATCCCTTAGGTTATTCGATTTGAGCATATGTTGAAGCACGAGCCTGCAAAACATCACACCTTAGTGTGAAAACCCTGAAGTCAACTATAACACGCACATGGCAGTCAATGTCGGAGGACTTCGTCCGAAAGGCATGCTCTGGCTTCCGGCGTCGGTTCAAGGATGTTATCAATAAAAATGGAAGACACATTGAATACATTTGTATAAAAGGACTTTATAAAGATAACTGCACTCGAAAATGTTGATATTATTGCTTTAATTAGTTGAAAATGGGATTTGAAAGAAAGAGAACAAATTTTCGCATTATTTTCTGCCGCACCCTGTACAAGTGCTATGGCTAGCAGTGATGAAAATAGCCTTGAAGATGGGTTTCAAAGTGAGTCGTTGATGGAGGTACCCACTCCGTCCCCGTAGATTCTAAACTCATCAATGCAAATCCAAGAAGTATCCTCTGATTCAGAGGAAAAAGACGATATTGTGAACGTTACAATCGCAGTGGCCGAGACTATCAAGAAGGTAAACAGGATAGCAAGGTTGATGAAGCGTCATCCCGTCAGGTAAATTTGAAAAAAAGCTAACAAACCACATGAAACTTCAACTATTCGGAGCGCTAACGAATTTTCCAGGGGCTCAAAAGCATCTGTGCTATCTCACGATCCAAAAATAGTGCGTGGGCAGATTCGAGACGCCCTCCCAGCATCATCTTACAGAGAGATTGCTAGTAGGACTACCTAGGGACTATACCTAGGAACTATCCTGAAGTCTAGCTTTCAACTAAACAGCAAGAAATGGTTCAAGAAGCCCTCTTATTGAAAGTTGTACAGAATCGCCGGGAGCAGTTCAACCCTCAATTTGCCTGCTGTCGTCGGTTCAGGCCTAGGTATTTAGTGCTCACGTGTCAGGATAATGACACAGCTGATTGGGTTAAGGAGAAATTCCTATCCTTATCTCTATTTAATGCAGCAGATCTAGTTATCGTTGACGAAGATGAAGTCCCACGTCCTGACGTACTGTTTACTTTTTTCCCATAGAGTGCCAAGTATCGCAATGAAAGTCTTGCCACTGATTCGTGGAAGGTCCTTCACCTAAAGGGCGATCATGTAGAACTTGCTTTCACAGTCGATGATTGTTCTCTGCGGAAATTAGGGGATGTTTACTGTTTACTTTACATTACAGATACCCGCAGATTCAGATAAAGAAAAAAAAACGCCCTGTTCAAACGCCCTGTGTTAATGCCCGGAAAAAAGAGTCCATCATAATGTCCCAAATGAAGTGGTGATGGATCCTAATCAGGTCCAGCAAAGCTCATCAGTTACAGGGACAAGTGGGTTGAAAAAGAAAAACGACATATGATCGAATACTCAACTTACTTCAGGAACAGCCTCTCGTGTCAAGATGTCAAGATAAGCAATAAAGGTAGTTGAAATTAAATTAAAAATACTAATCTTTCTTCTCATTTCTAGTTACAGGTATTCCACTGAACAACTCACACTTTTTAGGATTCATCATGGCAACCCAGCCGTCAGAGCCCAACAAATTCATCGGATTGAAGAAAACTATCGCCGCACTTAGGAAAGACGTAGCATTTCTGAAGAAATACCTAAAATATAACGTTGTACCAATAAGTCATAGGATTAGGATACGGACATCCAAACCGGAAGACATTGGAGTGCTACTTCCTGCACCTAAAGTTAGCCAACGAGTATCCCGTAAAATTCCTGGAGTTCTTATCCCGAGTCAAGGTAGCAGAGGAATGTAAATCAAATAGGAAACGAACGGTTCTCGATAGGAAACTCAGGCTGAGAATAGAATCCCAAGAGACTCGGACCACACATCACACCCACCAAGGAACAGGCCACACTTACACCCTCCATCACCACGACGCCGGTGCTCCACTCCATTAAGGGACTGGTTGTCAACCGATTGACGACCGCATTCACGGAAGACCAACTGTCTCATCTCAACAAGGGATTAGGATACGCGGTTACAACCAAGCCCGACGTGGAACAGATCATCATCGACGTGGAGACAGCAATTACAAACACTCTTCCGACATCTTTACAAAACACAGCCAGGACTATCACTTCAAACATTATTAAGGACGAACAGAAACAAAAACACAACAACGAGAAGGAAATTCGCATCTTTAAGGAACTGAAGTCAAACGCCTGTTTTCTACCTAAAAGCAGACAAAGGCAACAGAGTCGTCATAATAGATAAGGAGCCCTACAACAAGCAGATGGCTTCTAAACGAACATGGTGAAACACGTGGATAAAACACTAAAGGAGTGTAAAGCAGTACTAGGGAATGCAGCAGTCCGTCTTCGCGAACCAAACCCCATCCTTGCCAGAATTAAAGGCCTCCCAAAAGTCCACAAACTCGGAAACGAAATGAGGGAGATTGTTTCATCTGTAGGATCTCCAGCCCATAAGCTAGCAAAATGGCTAGTAAAAGAATTTCAAGGTATCTCCGAGCAATTCCCAACAAGCTCAGTTCGTAACTCTCAGGAATTTGTACAACAGCTACAGCCATCAGGTCATATAAATGATAATGAAGTAATGGCAGGGTGGCCACAGACTCGGGAAAATCGGGAAATGCGGGAAAAATGCGGGAATCCAATATCATCGGGAAATATGCGGGAAAAAGGCGGGAATTTCAAAAGTCATCGGGATTTTTTTTCATATGGAAGGAACCATACTCACACTTTTTCAAATGATTTGAGTAGCGTTTTTGTCATTTACGCGGTCCACCGATCTCATTGTTCAGCCTGTTCAAAACGTACCGCTTGGAGCATCTTCAGCGGTGGTATATTTTAACATCTTTATAGTTGATTTGCATCAGCAAACTTAAAAATAACCAGCTTAAATAGACCAACTTTGCGTTCCCCGCACCGGTTTTGTATTTCTTGTTGTTAAACCCACCAACACCTATCATCTTATAGTATCCAGAGATCAGAAGTTTTTTTATTCAGAGTCCGAGGATTTTTCGCAAACTTTTTACCATGGAACATACCATAAAATCAGGGAACTTTCCAGAAATAAAGGGTTCTCCCTAGAAGTTCAGACAACTTTCCTGAAATCAGATTTTTTTTTTTCAATTTCTCGTAAGTTATTTAAATATGTTTGATATTCTGCTTTTTATCACAGAATATGTACCTGCTGGAAGTTAAAACAACTTCTGGAAAGCGAAGTTTCCGTCATTTCCAGAAAGTTGTTTCTATTCCATGGATGATCAGCAAACATTTTGGAAGTTCATCCAAGTTTCCAGAAACGTTAATAATTCTTCGGTCCCACCATTTCTCTTCTCGAATGACGGCGAGCAAACTTCATGATTATCTAGAAACGTCCAATTATTTTATTCAACTGCCAAGAAGTTTAATCAACTTCTGGCATGTTCATTATAAATATTTCCACCCAATCATCATAGATATTCCGAAGTTCATTGAATTAAATTTTTAAAGAGTGCGTTCAGTAAGAAACTTAGAAGCTTATATAAGTTCTGAAATGATGCAAAATAGATGCGGTTTGGCTACAGAAGATTTGGCTACACGGTTGTAACAGGTGAGGCCAGAAATGAGCTTATTTTTCATGTGGTGGCGAATGTGTTTGAAGTTTGGCGAATTGCGTTTGTAAGGGTGTTAACACATGGTGAAAGAAGAATTTGGGCACCTATGCTCAATGTCGTCTGACGTTGTTTGCCAGATTCCAGAGAAAAGAAAATAGTTTGGACAAATTTTGGCTAGAACCAAGAAGGAGCTACCAAATTTGACAACATATGTTGAAAATTGGCTCATCCTGTCCACAGAAAGGCGTATTTTAAATGAATGGAAAGGTATGGTGGTAAATCAAACTGGAAAAAGTTTGGGAGCACAGAGATTTAGCTACGAGTAATTTATATTAACTCTTCTTAACAGTCGGGAAAATAAGGCAAAAATGCGGGAAAAATTCGGGAAAAATGCGGGAATTTTTATATCAAGATTGTGTGGCCACCCTGTAATGGTATCTTTCGACGTCGCGGTCCTTTTTCCCAGCGGTACCGATCAAGGACGCAATTATCCTTCTAGAAGATTGGATTTTAAAACAAGGAGATGATACAGCATGGAAGCAAAAGGTGCGGATGTACCATAAGCTGACTCGACTTTGCATGGCAGAGAACTACTTCACTTTCAGAGGTTCTTTCTATAAACAACTATAAGGAGCCCCCATGGGAAACCCTCCATCTCCATTCCTCTGGAACTGTTTATGGCGAATCTAGCAACAATCCTAAAAGCGAAAGGATTACTTCCAACTCGTTGGTGTTGATACGTCGACGACATCTTCGCCGTAGTGAAACAAGATGATCTCCCCTCAATGCTTCAAGAATTCAACAAGCTCTATCAAGACATTAATTTCACTTATGAAATAGAAAAGGAAACTTGCATTCCTCGTCCTTCTAGTAGTGATAGAACCATTGTCATCATCGCCTTTAGAGTTTGAAATCTTCTGAAAATCCACAAACACCCAAAGAGTCATCCCTTACACTTCAACCACTTTTTTCAGCTCAAAACAGCCACTTTCCACCACATAATCCACCGGATATTAACTCTTCCTCTCGATAAAACCAGAAAAGCCAAAGAATTAGCATATATCTTCAAAACTGTCAGACTCAATCGTTATGAAAAAAGGACAATTCAAGCGATCATCAACAAAAAGGAAAAACATCTTCATAGGAAATCGCCAACAACCCTCTCCGATTCACCTGAACCCCTGAGACGTGTATCTGTCCCCTTTGATAAAGACATTGCGCAAATGCTGAAACCAGTTTGATTCAGTAAACATATTAGGCAGAGCAGGGGTAGTATACAAAATCAAGTGTAAACACTGCCGCAAAATATATATATAGGCCAAACAAAGATAACATGATGGCAACAAGGTTCAAAGAGCATCTAGCGGAGGTGACTAAGGCCGTCAAATAGAACGAGAAAGAAATTTCACATAAGTTCAAATCGACAGTTGCAGAACACATCTTCACGGAAAATCACGACATAACGACGAATGACATCACAATCTTACGGACTACCTCTTCATCCTGGAAATTAAACGTCGCAGAGGACTTAGAAATCAACAAACAACGGATAAGGCCAAGGAAACGGGTCTTCATGGTTCTTCAACTTAAAGGGTGTTCACAGTTAAATTGCATCACTTGCAATAAGCTGTAACATTTCGCCCTTTGGGTTGACGAAATTTTGATTAAAATGACCTCAGTGTGAATTGTTCACACTGCGTGAGTTTCATTGTGAAATGTGTCGTAGTTTCGAAAATGGAGTCCAAGGAACAGCAAGTGCGCGAGAGCATTTTGGTTTTCTTTCTGTCGAGTTATTAGTAAAGGGCGAACACGAAATTATTGCGACACATTCAACAGGGCATAACTTTTTTACCATTGGGTAAAAATCAACCAAATTTGGCACACTTTCTCATTGATGTGTATTTTTTACATACTGTCAAACTCGAAGTCGTGTTTTTCGATTCAACGAAAATGGAGGTGAACCAACGCGAGTCGAGAGAACAAATTCTTTCCAAACACCTGGAATTTCCTGACCTGTCGCACCGGCAGTTGGGAAAAATGTTGAACATTCACCATTCAACCGTCTCCAGAGTGTTAAAGCGGTTCCAGGAGCGGTTGACGTTGGACCACGGCAAAGGAGCTGGAAGAAAACCGGGACCGGAGAACAAAAAGACGGAGAGAAAGGTGAAGCGGATGATCAAAGCAAATCCCAACGTCTCAAGCCGTGATTTGGCTAGAAAGATCGGCATGTCGCAGAGCTACGTCCAGAATGCAAAGAAGAGAGCTAGACTACAAACATACAAGGTACGGAACTTCCCATACCGCGATGAGCGGCAACAATCGACGGCTAAAACTCGGTCACGGAAGCTCTACGAGAATATGCTGACAAAATATGGCTGCTGTGTGATGGACGACGAAACGTAAATAAAAGCCGATTTTAAGCAAATTCCGGGGTTGGAGTTTTTCACCGGCAAGAGCAAGTTCTATGTGGACGACAAATTTAAGAAGAAGAAAATGTCGAAGTTCGCATCTGCTCTTGCGGACTGAGGAGTGAGCCTTTCGTGACAAAGGGCACAGTAAATGGCAAGATCTACAAATCTGAGTGCCTCGAGAAGCGCCTTTTGCCGTTCTTGCAGCAGCACGACGAAGCTCCGCTATTTTGGCCAGATTTGGCATCATGCCACTATTCTAAAAGTGTTCTGTAGTGGTATGAGACCAATTCTGTCCATTTTGTTCCAAAGGACATGAATCCGCCAAACTGTCCGGAGCTGCGCCCGGTGGAGCAGTACTGGGCAATGATGAAGCGGGAACTTCGGAAGAGCAAGAAGACAGTCAAAGACGAGAAGGACATGTTAAGAAAATGGAAAAATACTGAGAAACTGGTACCGGATGACACTGTAAAGACTTTGATGGAGGGCATCAAGCGAAAATGCTTTCAATTTTACACTCAAGGCTCCATCGATTAACTTTTCTTTTGATTTTTGAAGTAAATATATGTATAAAACTACTCTAAAATTTTGGTTTGATTCTAAACATTGTAAGAAAATTGGCATGACATTTTCGGTGTCGCAATAATTTCGTGTTCGCCCTTTACAAGACACTGAAGAAGTCTGCGCATTGTAGACGACATACGCGTATCTGTCAAGATAAATAATAAAGGTAGTTGGTCAGAAAACTAACAACTCGTCTTTTCAAAAACATTTGAAGCAGAGGGATTAAAGTGCCTCAGATTAGAAGAACAGAATGTATAGATAAATATACAAAAGTAAAACAAAAAATGAGTTTAAAAAAATATATTCAGGCAAATCTACATCACGCAAATAAGGCTGCATCATCAGTACTTAGCAGAAGATTTACGACGGAAAAGATCGATGTCGGCTTACTTCAAGAACCCCGGGTCAATAAGAACAGGGTGCTAGTTAGCTCTTCTCATAACTGTAAACATTTGTATGACGAAATTCAGTCCAAACCAAGGACAGCAATTTTAATAACTGGGAATACTAAATTTGTCCCCATAATTGAATTCATTACTACAGACATTTTCGCGATCAAAGTGGAGGTACCAATATCCCAGGGTATAACAGCGATATGCATTGCTTCAGCTTCGCATCGGTCGCAAAGTTTTTCATCGGTCGCAAAGGTTGTCAATTATTACAAGAAGATAAACATTCAATTTATCATGGGACGTGATGCAAATGCCCACCATAAAATCTGGGGCAGCACAGATATAAATAAATGGGATGAATTTTCCGAATTACATTTCACGGCACGGTTTTGACATATGTAATGGAAAGAGTTCTCCCACATTTATCAATTCTATTCTGGTATCTTGTCACTACGCCAAAGATATTTTGGAATGGAGTCCATGTTGTACCGAAAGAGGCGAATCCACCTAACTGCCCGGAGTTGCGACCCATCGAGCGGTATTGGGCTCTCGTGAAGAGGGAACTCTCTCAATGTAAACTACAAGCGAATTTTGAAAGTTTTGAACAAAAGCAGCTATATCGGTTGCAGAGAAGTCTGCACAGATTTTAATGGCTGGAGTAAACTCGAAAGTTTGTAGTTTTTTCATGCAGCCTAATTAAGTAACTGTAATTAATTTTAAGATGACTAATAATGCACAATTAAATGAATAAAAAATGTATCTTAGATTGAACTAACAGCAAATTGGTTTTATTCCAAATTTAATCTGTCCAGACGTTGTCGCAAACAAGCCCTACCATAGCAGGCGAAAACATTACACTCCTAGTTAGTTTCAGACAAGATTACAGCTATTTTACCAAGGTTCTGCATCAAATACAATCAAATTGGTGTTTCTATCCTTTTTTCTTTTTCTTTTAACGCAATCTCAATTTGAATGAAGCATTCAAAAATAAGTTCAAGGGTTCAAGGCATGTTTCATAACATTTCGAAATTGTAAAGCATAAACTCCGCGATTGAGAAATAAAAATTAAAGAACCATTTTTAAGAAAAGAATTTCTTTAATAGTCCGGAAAAAACAAGACGAGTAACAACAGTATGAAGAATAAATGAAGTGTTCACATTTATCGTAATATATCCCAAAGACGAGGTCCATAAATTACCTTGTCGCTTGTCTCTTTTCCCTTTTCAACCATCGGTGATCATCGATTCTAATCAGAAAACTATTCCACCGTGAATCCCCTATTATGGAACGATATAAATATTAATGTATATAAACAACAATATCGCAACAGTTACTAGCCTACTGCCATTGTGCACCCGGTCTGTCACCGGGTGTGCATGACTTACCATGCATTAATCCTTTGTAATTGCGACGGTGCGCTTTATGATCAAACAACCATGTACAACTCGAATGAACACATTACAACGTCAACTTTGAAATGCACTCCGATAAATTGAATCGGCTCGAACGCGTGAGTGTCTCACTCTCTGTGTATCGATTAGGGTGGTTCAAATATGGTTTCTGTTTCATCCCTCTCATTTGATTCGAAATCAGGTCCTGACCTTTCTGGAAAAATTTGACTAATTGGTCATTAACTCGAACTGCACCAGTTGTTTGAAGTTTCTATGGGAACTACTATGAGAAAACCACGCTTTTTGTTCTCATCAATGGTTGCCATCTGTGTTTACGAGAAATGTGAGTGAAGAGTCAGGACCTGATTTTGAATCAATGAAGAGGGATGGAGCAAAAGAGATACTTCCAACCACCCTAATATCTAAGTGTCAAACCCAAAATAGGAAATTCCAGCTAATAACACACTCACCGCGTTCAGATTGCACCGATTATTTGCATTCACTTGCAAGTGGGATTCCTTGTCTATCCTTATTCCGACTCGAGTAGACAATGCAAATGGTCGAGAGGCTTTGTTCGCAATCGCGTGATTTATCGATCTAATTCACATTCCTAGCAATTCGCCCACATTGCTCGAAACACTCGTCGATAATTCCGTTCGCATTGTGCTGACCGTTTCACTAACAAATCTTTTCTATTTCTCTGTTTCCAGGTAATTTCCCTCAATCTTGATAATGTCGAAGCGAGAAACGATCCTTCCATTAGTCAGTAAAATAACCTGGCCAAGTCAAAGGAAACAGAAGCTGATAAATCGCTTCAAGGTCTTCGCTCGCTCTGGAGGTCGACATAAATTATGGAATCAATACCGGCAGTATAATTCTTCGGCGGCCAAGAAGGTAGTGCTAGCTTATTAACTTGGCACATGTTGGGCATGCCGAGGGGTCCTCCTGCGTAGACCAAGTGACGTTAGACGAGGAACGGATTCAACGGGAAACAATAATCAAATCTAGACTGTGTCAAGGGCGGCAGTTTTCGTCGTTGCCGTGGATTCCAAATGAAGTCATGAAAAGCGAAAAATAAGGACCACCCACCAACCGCGCCATCCTTCCAACGGGGGTGGAAATTATACTGAAATTTAACCTACACCTACTTTCACTTCAGGGTGCACGAACGTCGTCGCCGTTCGATGAATGAATTGTAGGAACTTCTGTGAACAAAGTTCCCCCCTCTCCAGCAACTGAATTATTTTCACAATTAGAGGTTTGTTTTGATTTGTTATGATGGGTTGGCTGGCGGTGCTTTTTGGGGGTTATGACGATGCGTGACTGGCAGTGAAATAGTTCTAAAATACACTCGATTCATTTCATTGCCAGGCACGTTCCGAGAATGGCCTTGTTGTCGGGAAAACTTCACATTCGACGACGGTTGAGGTCGTCGTTTGCTCGTTTGCGAAGATTACGCTTACGCGAAGGAGAGCGAGTAATTTCCAATGAAGGTCACGGAAACAAGACGATTCACCAGCGCAATCTTTACGGGAACGACCCAGATTCCGCGAGAAGCAGTCATCAACACTTACTGGTGTTGTTCTAGCTGATGTAATTGTTTACGTTTGTAGCATCATCCGGATCCGAGCGATCCGGACCGACTTGGTCGCCGTGGTCATTGTCGTCGTCGGCGTCGTCGTTGTCGATGGGTATGAGTGAACATGCACTAAACTTCCTATCTTCGGGTTCTGAGGGTTAACATTGAAGTAGGCTCAAGTAGGTAGGCTCTGCATTGTTATCGCCGTGATAAGACTTTTCGTTGATGATGCATTTATATGACGATGGCTGCAATGAGTTGACTGACTTCTTTAGGTGTAAGAAGATCGGTGACAGAGTAGTTACCAAATCAAGTATTTTTTCCAATTAGGCAAAGGTATTTCGATACTCAATGAATACAACCAAAATCGTAAGATAGTCTGTCACAATTATTGATTTTTTTTCGCGTACTGATCAGAAAACTGTGAGTTCGGTCCATTTAAATAGCAATTTTAATTTAGCTCAAAAACCTCTCAGCAAACCCCAACCCGGGTTTCAAGTGCAACAGAACTTCAAGCGTCCCATCACGTACGATGGTTGAACTTTTCGCGTAAAGGTTCCGCTGCCGTAAACAAATTGATAAGACTGGAATTTTTTCTATACTTCATCCTGCATGTGCGGGATGATCTGCTGATAATTTGCTTCAGTTTATATTCTTTGTTTCAGTTTTTTTCCTGCCCTGTCGCGTGATGAAGTTTGGTGTCATCAACCATCAGCGGTTGATTGCGATTCGAATGCAGCTTATTTCAAAGCTGAATAAAGAGCAATAATCCAGTCCGTGCTTGACTTCTACTAAATCTTCCAGATTTTATTAAGTGGTCACAGCCCTTTGAACTTTTGCTGTGGTTACTTCGAGTGGTTTTTCTATACTTACTTGTCTTATTTCTTAGTTGTCTAGTTTCTTTATCAGCGCACAGATGGAGTAGTTCCTGTTAATACTAGTTCGTTAAACTTCAATAATGTTGCCATGAGTCTAAGATAATCTAGTCGGCAAAAGCACGATTTTAAAGGGTGTCCACGAAAAAATTGCATCAAATAAAATAATGCTGCTAAATCTCGCCTTTCATCCGATTGCCATCAAACTTGCAGGATATTGAATGAAACGAGTAAAATGAGTTCAGTCATTTTTATTTTATTCAATTTCCTCCGTACTTTTGCCATAATACCACCCATGGCGCTTTGTACTGCGACTTTTTGCACTTTTTTTCTTGTATATTTCTGGTGACTTCCCTGAATACCCGGAATATGTATAGACCTCAATATTTTTTTTCCATTTGGTGATAGTGAAATCCGATTTGAATGACCGATACAATTACTACCTAATGTTGATAACAAACTAAAGGACCATAATACCTTTTATTTGACGGCTATTGCGTCCAATTCTTAATTCCTGAAATCCATGTTTTCCGAAACTTTGTCCAACCATATTTCCGAAATTGTTCCAAAAACCTATTAACAGGTTTCTATCGGTACATTTTCATTTGGAGTTTGTTGTGTCCAACTCAGTCTAGTTGTTACCAAGATATTCGACATAGTTTGTACAATCTAAGTTTTACGGCATGTTGTCGTACCATTTCTCCAGAACTGGTTCACCCATTCCAGAAGTATTAAGAAGGCTCTATGGAACCATAATACCTTCCATTTGGGGATCGTTGCACCCAAATTGGACCGGTGGTTGCTGAAAACAAGGGTTAGTTCCCGAAATCGGCAAAATTCGAGTATTTTTGGAATTTTTTTCGGCCATACCTTCAGAACCGGATATCCGAATCCAAAACAATTCAACAGCATTAAATAAGACCATGATACCTTTCAAATTTCAAAATCTCGTCGAGCTGAGTCGAATGGTATACGACACTATAGCTCTAATTATAGTTGCAACTGTATTTGGTTCAGCTATAAAATGTTACGGTATCTACTCAACCATAATCATTTAATCTCCTGAAGGTCAACAAACACTATGAGATAATCTGGTATGTTCTAGGTCATTCAAACTGTGCTGAAGTACATAACTTAGGATCTACCATTGTAACTGGAGCTTTTTCGGCTATACAAAAATAAGACATGTATTAAACCATGTTCAATGAATCTTCTCAGAGGGCAAAAGATGTAATGCAATAATCTGGGTGGTTCTAGGTTGTCCATACGGATTTTGAGTTCAGAATTTAGGGTCTACAGTGTTATAATTGTTTTTTTCGACTAAACAAAGATATTTATTCAGGTGTGGACATGGTTGAAAACATATTATAACGTTGTATAGCAGAAAAAGCTACAGTTACAATTATAGATCCTAAGTTCTGAACTCCAGGACAGGTTGGACGACCGAGAACATCCCAGATTATCTAATAATATCTGTTGATCATCCAGAAAACTAAATGAACATTATCGGAAACGTTATAGTTACAACTGCAGATCCTAAGTTCCGAACGTCTGCATGTTCAGGATGATCTGGGTTGAAAAACAGGCCTTAAACGCATACATTTTTAATTATTCCCTGAGAGAATACTTAATTTGCAACAATTTTACCGAAGATAGTGTTCGTTTTTGTTCTGTTTGTGATTTCAATCAGGCATTTTTCTTCGGATGAAAGTGTATCAAGATCAGTAATTTGTTTGACAACAACAACTGATTGTCGCTTTTGTTCATGTTGCTGATAAAGCAATGTAGCTGTTGGCTGTATATTGTTAGGTACAAAAGTGAATATTTAACACACTACTTGTTGAAAGACATGGTGGCCCGGCGAGTATGGTGAGCGAATAGTACGGATCACAATTAATTATGACCCCCACCATCAGCCCACCAGATCACTACATCACACCGGGAATCAGCTTTATTGTTTTCTTTTTTCTGTGCTCACTCGATCACTCGCGCCACCGAACAATTGATAACGCAATATGCCCGATAACAAAATAGTGCGCAACAAATCATCGACACAACCGTTCACATCCGATGCTCCACGTAGACTCTTTGTATCTCGTAAGGTTGGCCCTACAAAGTTTCATAAACTTGAACCTAAAATCATATTGTGGTGATAGTTTAGTAGTTCTAAAAAAAAACAAAAAATCAAAATATTTGCACATATCGCTCGGAAATATTTCTACCCATCAATTTCAACCATGTTGTTTTCGGACCACATACTATTGAAACATTCATAAATGTTAGGCCTTGTCTTAAAAAGTATGTTGACCCCTTCAGGCCTAACGGATTGTATATGACCCCTAAAGAAAAATGGCTATATAAAATCACAAACTGATTAAAAGTGTACACTGTCTTCGGCAAACAAATTTCGCATTCTTCTATTTGAGAGATGTAAAAAAAACATGTGAGTTTAAGGCCTAATTGACAACCTACAACATTGTGAATATGAAGAAGTTTAAAAGAAAAAAAATAATGCCTCATAAATAGTTTAAACCGTTGTTTTAGAATGCGGTACATATGCATACGAATTTTAAATTTTTGTACCTGTATTTTTGTACCTTTCTGGGATGTTCTAGGTTATCCTAAATGCACTTGAGTTCAGAACATAAGAGCTACAATTGTTACAGTAGGTTTTTGGAGTATGCAAAGGAACGATATATGTATTTAACAATATTCACTGAATATTGTAGAAGGCCAACAGACATAATGCGTCTATCTTGGGATATTATAGAACATCTAAACTGTTCTTAAGTTCAAAACATATGATCTACGGTTGTGACAGTAGCTTTTTAGGGCTATATAAGGTGAGTAAATGCATTCAAACATATTCACTGAACTTTTTGGAAGGTTAACAGTCAATATTTTATAACTTTCTGATCCTCTAGGTCATCCAACCTATCTTGGCGTTCAGAACTGAAGATTTGAAGTTGTAACAGCAAATTTTAGGCAATATAAAGTGACAACAAATATTCAAACATATTCAATAAATATTCTTATAGGTGAACAAACATTATAAAGTATTAAGACATGTTGTAGGTTATCCAAATTATCCTCGAGATTAGAACATATGACCTACAGTTGCAACAAAAGCGTTTTGGGCTGGGCAAACCTACGCTTGAAACATATTTATTGAAACATTCCTGGAATTCAAAACATAGAATCTGCAGCTTTAACTGTAGCTTTCTGAACTAAACAAAGTAACCATATGTATTGAAGTTAGGATGTACAGTCGTATCATTGGATTTATGACCTATAAAAGGTGACGATATGCATTCAAACACATTCAGTGAATCATCTGTAAGATCACCAGTTATTATCAGAGTATCTTGATATGTTCAAATTCATAAAATCAGACTTGAGTTCAGAACTTAGATGAACAGTAGTAACCGAAGCCGCTTGGGCTATACAAAACTACGATAAGTCTTCAAACATATTTAAAAAATATTCTGAAACGTCCATAGATATCATAGGATTACCTTGTTAATTTAACGTCATTCAAAACATAAGGTCTACAATTGTAACAGTAGCTTTCTGGTCTATACAAAGTAAAGTTAGTTTGCTTGGCATGAACATCCCAAGATTGTCTCATAATGTCTGTTGGTCTTCCAATGAAAGCCCTTCATTGAATATGTTTGAATGTATATCATAACATTGTAAAGCGAATAAAGTTACGATTACAACTGTAGATCCTAAATTCTGACCTCCAGGACAGTTAGGACGACCTAGCACATCTAAAAAAATATATCCTACTTTTCAATCATTTCTATATTATTGAGCAGCAATTTTAATCAAAACACACCAAATTGCTTGTATAAAAACGCTTGGAAAATTTTAGGCTTGAGAGGGTTAATTCAAAGAATATTGCATTGTACAATCTGAATGGCTTACATTTAGTTACGTAGTCCTACGTCATCAATTCGAACAACCCAATGGGGCTGTACCTTGTAGTTTTTTCTTGCAACTGTGCTTCTTTAAAAGGAAACTTTATCCGCTAGAGGCACATAGTCATTTCGTTAGTGTTAGTCTCGTATTTGTAGTTTTCAAATCAATACACGCTCAGCCATTTTATTCTAGTATTAAAGCTCGATTCATGAGAAATCTGACGCACAGTCTGAACACCGTCACTGGTGGTTGGAACAAAAACGTTTGACAGGCATTTGTTGATGTTTCATTGACGAAGAAATTGGTGAAATTAGTTTTCTCGAAATTACGGATCATGGAATAAAAAGCGAGCAAAATTACTATACGAACGAGTTTTGACGAAATTTGATGGCTGTATCATAATACGGATGACGAAACATATGTCATATGTTTATAATGGATTATAAACAATTCCCTGGACGAAAATTTTACCTGACAACTGGTCGTGAGGCTGATCCTTCCAGATATAAACTTGTTCTTACTGATAAGTTTGCATGGAAACTAATGATTTGGCAAGGAATCTGCAGTTGTGGCCTTAAAACCAAGGTTTTCATCACATCTCACGCAATGACGTCGGAGGTTTACATTAAAGAGTGTCTGAAAAAGCGGATTTTACCCTTCGTTCGACAAGACAAGACCAACGTTATGTTTTGGCCGGATCTGGCCAGCTGCCACTACTCTAAGGAGGTACTAGAATGGTATGCTGCATAACAATGTTAATTTCGTCGCGAAAGAGATTAATTCTCCGAATTGCCCTGAGTTCAGACCGATCGAAAAATATTGGGCAATTGTCCAGCGAAAACTTCGAGGATGCGGTTAAGAAGTAACAAATGCACAACAAATGCGTTAAAAGTGGAATGAGTTCGCCGGTGCAGTGTCACCAACGACTGTGCAGATCATGATGGCATCGATCACAAGTAAAGTGCGACAGTTCGTTCGAAACGATGAAATGTAATAACTTGTTATATATCGTTTAAAAATATTAAAGCTGAATAAATACCCCTTTGTTTGACGTTTTGATCAACCGTGTATATTGTTTAATTCTTGAGTTATGATCACTTTAATGCGTCCAAATTTACTTTGTATCGAGCTTTCTTCAAATTTCATCCAACGCTGAGTTCTGAGTGTCCAATACCAGGGGGCTCAATTAAGAGCCTTTTGGTGTAGGAGAGAGCGGAGGGTCACTAAAAAAAGGAGTAAAAGAATTCGGAATTCATCTCTTTTGTTAGTATACATTTGAAGAAACAGGACAAAGTGAAACTTTTACTAAAATCTGTATCCACATTAATCCGGACACCTTCAAATCATTGTAACTTTTGAAATATTGCACGTAGGAATGAAAAATTTCACTGTAGTATAGCTGAGAGTCTATGATGAAAAAGACTATGATTGATGTTTACATTTCATGTTTAGTATTCAAGATGGCGACGAAAGAAAAACAAGTGCGCGAGCGAATTTTGTACGGGCGTACGGCAAATCCTGACTTGTCAAAACGGGACCTTGCAAAAACATTGGATTTGCATAAATCCACTGTTCACGATGTGCTCAAATCATTTTCGGAACGTTTGACGGTGGAGAGGAATCCGAGAAGTGACAAAAACATTGAACGCGCTGATCCTGTCATGGACCGAAAGGTGAAAAGGATATTAACGAAAAACCCAAATCTCTCCATTCGAACGGTGGCTCGTAAAATAGGGATGTCGCCTGGTTTTGTCCAAAAATCAAAACAACATTTGGGACTTAAGTCGTATAAAGTAAAAACAGTTCCAAATCGCAACGACAAACCGAACTTGACAGCAAAATCACGGGCTCGACGTTTGTGAAGCTTATGTCCTGGAGGATTTCAAGCAGCTTCCAGGGCTGGCTTTTTATTCTGTTAGGGCCAGAAATGCTACAGCTGAGCATTTCAGAACGAAGAAGGCATCGAAATTTTTAAAAAAATACCTTGTGTGGCAAGCAATTTGTACGTGTTGCAAAAAAAAGTAAATCTTTCGTCACTACAGGCACAATCAACAAGGAGATCTATCAGAAAGAGTGTCTGCAGAAGCGATTGCTACCCTTCATCAAAAGTCACAGAGAAAAACCTTTGTTCTGACCCGATTTGGCATCATGCCGCTATGCTAAAACTGTGATGGAGTGGTACCAAGCAAATCAAGTGAACATTGTACCAAAAACCTTAAACCCGCCAAATTGCCCAGAGATACGATCAATCGAAAGATATTGGGCTCTGATGAAGCGGAAGCTTTCTGGAAAGAAGCAAGGAATCAAAGACATCAAACACTTCCAGCAAATTTGGACAAAGACGGCTTCTACACTTTTTGAAAAGTCAGTACAAACTCTAATGAACGGAGTTGAGCGCAAATTTTCGAAAATTTTAGCAAATACCGAATAACTATGTATTGACTTCGCGAATTGTTAAAACACATCCCGTGAATCTGAAATAAACAACTACGACGGAAAATTTAATGCGAAATTTATGTTTTATTCATATTTTGAGGTGTCCGGATTATTGCGGATACAGACCTTAATATATTAAATACCAGTGACATCGTTTTTAAATGTTTTTTGGACACAATTTCAACATATTCAATATTACGCTTGCAGAAAGCACTCATCAATTTCTAATAAACTACTTCTGACTGTTCTTCAAATACATTTAAATTAATTCAAATGTAAATCATAACAGTTTCATTACAGTCTGTGCACTGTTTTGTTATTACATATTACTTAGAGAAGTACACATGATCTGATACATTACATGTCCATTTTTCTACCGGGAAAACCCATGAATTGAAAAAAAGACAATTATCAACAAATGACTTTCAGCCACCTGGGCTGGTTCGTCACCGAGAAAGGGAAAAAAGCTCATACCTAAACGGTACACGGCTAGATTATTTCTGTCCGTGCAATTGGCCAGTCTTCTTGATTACCTAGTATTATTATCTTGCACGATTCCAACTATCTATTCGCCTCCTCCCATCTGCGCGTAAATCAAGCGTACACAAAGAACGCGCTAAGCTCTTGCAGAAATGCTCCACAAAGTGATCATACCTTACGGGACATATCTCCCTTATAAGGCAACTTGCCCACCGACTTGAACGCGATCGGAGTTTATTGCTCTCTTCTCCGACGGCGTCGACACCGCCCGAACGGTGTTCTCGAGTTCGTCGGAGTAAAAAGTACGTTTGTAAATTCGAAAACAACACGGAAACCCTTGCGATAAACTTGAACTTGACCACATTGTGCTGCGAACGAACGTTTGTGTATGTTGACGTTTTGGTCACACGTGTTGGCGAAAACGGCTATCCATTTTATTGGGTGTGACGTTCGATGATCGCGAGAATAAAGAGACTCAACAAGGTCAAGGTTTCCGTTTAGTTCCTTTCACGCGGGAAGTGATCGTTCTAATTGCGTCGCTAGGTTTGCGATAACATACATCAATGCTCTGTAGGAAGTGGATGACAGGTTCATTTATCAAGGAAGAAGAATCAGCGGTGAATTTTCTCGATTGTGAACTGAAATGCTTCGGAAAAAGGGCCACGCGTTCATCCCTGAACACACAATGCTGGTCAACGGCACCTAGCTTACAGACAGACAAATCAAAGTCGACTAGCGACGAAATGCAGCGCGGCGCGGCATGGAAACGAAAAGGAAAAACAAATGCCTACTACAAACATTGAGCAGCAGTCGTTCGTACGTTTACTTTTGCTTCTCCCTCATTCTGTCCCCTGCCCGATCAAACTGACTGAACTCACCGTCACAGTTCGATCCGAAAGGACGCGTTTGTCCAGTTGATATAGTTCTGTTTTTTCTTGTTCGATGAACCTGCCTTCTCGCGACCTTGAAGTTCTGAATCGTTGCGGCGACGGTCGGAGATCAGCTTCCTGAATTTCGCCGTACGTGCGTCATTGAAACCTGTTTGGGATTGTGTTCATAGTAAATGATGAATCATGGAAATTTTGTTTTGAACCGTACGAGCAAAGATATTTATACAAAGAGTATGAAGCTCGGTGTTTATTATGAACTGCGGAAAGGGTCGTGAACCCTATCCGTTTGTAAGTCTGACAGCTACGACGTATTTTAAGTCCATTGTGCTATGCACTGCACTGAGTTAGATGAGGGACTTATGTCGTAGGCGGTGAACGCGTTGGGTTTCAATGCCGGAGGTCAAGGGTTCGATTATCAATGCAGTCGAATGTCTTGTCAGAGTTCGTTCGGTTGCCCTGGAGCATTGTCATATCATAGTGCTTCCCACACACTATGGAGATGCTTCAAAGAACACTAATTCGAGCGACAGGCAAAGCCATGTAGGATGCGTAAAGCCAAGTAGAAGAAGACTACATGAAGTTTTTCGCCAAGTCAATTCCTACATCACTGCAAAGGAATCAAAATGACTCACCAGCGGAACCCAACGTCTCACGTCTCCAAACAACTAAAAGTTAATCTGTCAGAAAATTCGAAACGAGTTCGATGGAACCTGAGTGCGATGTTGCCTCTTCTTATCCTTTCCATTCACCGCGAACTTAACCTATACCTATAAAATCTTCTTTCTCCGTGGTTTTCCTTCTTTTTTTTCCTCCTGCAAATCTCAGTAAATAAATCGGAAAAACTCAAGAAACATGTTCCTCTTTTACACGTCTTTCTTGTTGCAACTTGTTTTCGTTGGTCGTGGTTCTACATATGTGTCGTCCTTTGTTGTAGTCCCCGGTCTGTCACTGGAGCAGCCTACAGTGATGGTGAGCAATTAGTTGCGTTTCAAAAATTATACCCCTCGCCATTCGCCGAGAAATGTGAGCAAACATCGTAGAATAGGCATGGAAGCAGTTTCAATCGTGAAGACAAGTCCCGGAGATGATGATTACTCATGTGGTAGGCGCGGCAGTCACACACGTCTCTCACAACAGCCATGCGGCATCATCACCGCAAGGGGGAAAATTGCATTGACATCTGGTTCGCGTTCCTCATCTTCGTCTTGTGCCTAGTGCCTCATGCATGATGGGATGGGTGAGGACTCCGTCATTTGTTGTTTGGAGAGCATTCTTGCATGGTTCTATGAACTCTGCGACAACGGGCAACAGAATTTTTGAATGATTCTCGAATTCTTCAATCAGGAAATCAGAACCGAAATATAAATAGCTAAACTAAGTTTTTTAAAAAAACATACTTTAAGAGCATATTAGTAGACTGATGTTTTTTCTGTTTCTCAGAACATCAAAGAGAAACATTCAAAGGATTTTTGAAAGAACTTAACATTTTTGAACCAAAAGGGTGGAACGGTCAAAACTTGGTCGACTCAAATATGACGTAGTTTTTTTAATCGTGCATTTAAAAAACTTGAACACCCCTCATTTTGTAGGTGTATGCGTACGAAATGTTGACTTTATTTTGTTTTTGCCATTTTCTATTCAGTTGTCAAAATGGCGTCGAAGAAAGCAGCGTAAATTTTGCACGGGCATAAGCAAAATCCAAATTATTCCCACGTCGACTTGTCAAAATCACTTAATATTGCCAAATAACGAATGTTTCATCGTCAATTCCTGATCCGGCTTTCGACTGTCAGACGTTCTCAAACACTTTTATAAAGTGTTTGGAGAACGTCTGACGACTGCCAGGAGGATCGGAGATAACCGAAACCAGGAAGCCGCAGCGACCGAAAGAATAGTGGCCAGCATTTTCAACCGCAATCCCAAAGTTTTCATCAGAGATATCGGAAACAAATTGGGAAAGTTCCACAGAACAGTGCAAAGAGCAATGAAACGAGCCGGACTATCAACATATAAGGTTACAGTGACACCAAATCGAGATGATAAGCAAAACACAACAGCCAAAGAAAGTGCGCGTAAGTTGCACACGAGTTTGTTGACCAAGTTTGATTGCGTCGTAATGGACGATGAAACATACGTTAAGGCTGATTTCAAGCTGCTCTCAGGTCAAGATTTTTATACGGCTACCTGAAAAGAAAGGTTCAAGATAAGTTTAAGCAGAAAAAAAGGTCAAAGTTCCCGAAAAATATATGGTTTGGCCGGTTTGGTTTGGTGCCGCACCTGTGTGCTAAAAAGCGAAAGTTTCGTGTCTTTCAACTATCAACCAAGATACTTATGTAAAGAAATGCTTGCAAAAACGCTTATTGCCTTTCTTGAAGAAACATAGTTGCTCCGTGCTGATTTGGCCAGACCTCGCTTCTTGCCGCTACGGAAAAATTGCTCAGGAATGGTATACCGCCAATAGTGAGCAAATAGTAACCTCCAAACTCGCCGGAACTGCGCCTAATTGAAAAATACTGGTCAATCGAAAAGAGAAACCTCAAGAGAATTCCAAAAAATCGTTGGAAGCGATAACCAGTTCAAGGCAAATTAACGTTCAGCATCAAATAAGGTGGATATAACTGCGGAACAAAACTTGATGGAAATGCGACCGTTCGCATTTGGAAATTTGAAGCCTAATAAAATAAATTTCCAGTGTTTTGTAAAAATAAAAATTGATCATTTATATTAAATTGATCATTCATGATTAGTTTACATCAGTGTGCACTTAATCATGTTTGACCAATTTTTGACCGTTCCACCCTTTCGGTGCAGTTAAGTAATAGAATATATTTATTAAGTTTTTTTTTCGAATAAAATTCTCATGGAAATTCATTCCAGGGTGATTATTTCTAATTTTGGTGATCAAAATAACCTTTTTTTCTTCTTTCTAAATTTCCTTTTTTCCTAAATTAATTATTTTTTAACCACTAAAACAAATTCATTGTTTCCTAACACTTGTTTACAAAAAACATTATTTTCAAGTTACTCAGCTGGTCAATTCAACTTCAATGTTTACGCACAAAGCTTAATGCACTTCCACAGTTATTAATTGAGAGCTTTCGATGCCAGGTACAATTTTTGCATTAGTGTGGTTGTGTAGCAAGATCAACCCTATGCCCAAGGAGTCGAGAAATTTTCCATAGCGAAAAATTCCTAGACCAGACCGGGAATCGAACCCAGCTGCCTCCAGCATGGTACTGCTTTGTAGCTGTGCCTTTACCGACTGAGCTAAGGTATGACCCAAACACTAGTGATAGCGAATTGAATTTCACTTGTATTTCAAGACCCCCTTTTTTGGTACATTATGATACATTTTAAAATTCAGAAGTATCTCAAAATTGTGTCAACGTGCAACAGAAAGCTGTGCCCAGATCCAAAATCCTACTGCAGACCAATTCATTCTTTGATGAATGTTTTCTATTATAAAAAAAAATATTTAAAAAAGAGTAAAAGTATTTAAAATATAGTAAAAGAGTGAAACCATAGTAAAAAAAAAGAAAATATATTAAAAATTGAAGAAACACATTAAAAGAGAGAAAATATAGCAAAGAGAGAAAACAAATGTAAGAGAGCGAAAACAAAGCGAGAGAAAACAGAAAACAAACAGATACAACAGACAACAAACCCTCTAGGATTCAGATACAACAGATTTAAAAAAGTTAAAAGAGAGATCAAATAGATAAAAGAGGGATAAAAAACATACAAGAGAGATAAAAAAAGATAAAAAAGATTATCGCCATAAAGATACAAGAGAGATAAAAGAGATTGAGGAGTGATGAAAAATATAAAAGCGAGGATAAAAACGATAAAACAAAAAGAAAAATTTAAATGAGATCTCACCGTGGCTGTTGGCGGATAACTGTAAAATTTGATTCAATCTGACTTCCAAAAAAAAGCAATAAGACATTGAAAAAGATGAAGAACGATAAAAAAATATTAATTTAGAGGGTTTAGAAAGAGTTTAAATGAAAAAAAAAATTAAAAAGAAATAAAATATATGGACAAAATAAAAACATTAAATAAAGTTAAACGAAAAAGGAAATAATTAAAATTAATAAAAACAAAAATGCATATATAGTGTTCGCTTCAAATCCGGCTGGTACGAGAAGGCGTGAAGAGCAGCGGGCTAGATGGACAGACAAGGTACTCAACGATCTGGTGAGTTTTGGGGGGCAGCCGAGGAATGAGAGAAAGCTCATTATATGCTAACTATATAGAGATGTTAATCAAATAAATAATAATAACAATAAAAACGATAAAAGATAAAAGACAGAAAAGACTAAAATAGGGATGAAAAAGTTAAAAGTAGAGATAAGAAGATTCAATCAGAATTAGAAAGAAGAAAAAAAAGAGTAAAGAGAGACTTCGTGAAATTAGGAGCTATCCTGAATGATGAATAAAAAACTAAAACGTTAGTGTTAGAAAAGCTTAACTTTCAAACTATTAGTCCAATCGTGTGAACGTCAAAGAAAAATCAAAGTTGTTGGAATATCCATGTTTGTTGAAACGAACATAGTTTTGGTGATGGACCATCTCGAATAACTTAAGAAAAGAGCGTGTTTCTTAAGTTTTTAGCCACTCATGAAATTAAATTCAAAATATTTAGAAAACGGTTACCTTTAGGAAGATCAATATTGTGAACATTTCGATTTAAAATTTGATGTAAAATCATATGCTGGCATTGAAAAGTACTTTTGATAAACATGAATTAATTGTATGAAAATCTTCCTAATGTTGCTATTAGGAAATTTTTTCAACAATGTTTTGTCCATGTTGTTCTTACCTTTCAAACAATGTCTTTTTTGTCCAAATTTCACCATCGAAATTAAAAAAAAATCATAATAGTGTAGGGAATAGGGAATGTTTCATCATGATTTTTTGTGCATGATTTTAATCATGATTTTTTCGCGCAAAACCATTTTGTTCAGTTTATATATTTTTCATGGAATATTTTTCTCCGAATTCTCTTTCAAACGAACGATTTCCAAGTTACTGTTTGCTTAAAACTGATGTATAAAAACGCATAGGCTCTTACTCTCGTGTCAAAATAATAGTTACTCTCATGTCAAAACGACCGTTCGGCGAAATCTAAAATACTAAAGTTTTGTCAATTACTGATTTGACGTGGAACCGCTCAGTAGCACTAGTGAAAACAAAAGTTTTCTCTGCATTAAGTCATCCACTCAAACTGGTTGCATAATTATCATCGTTCTTTGTTGCTATAATTTCAATAAGTATCCGGTGACTTATGTATACTATTTTTCAAGATATTGATCAAAAATATTTTTTTACAACAATATTACATCTTGCATTAACTTTCAATCGTGACAACGAATGTTTTGCAGGAAAACGAATATTTAAAAGCAATTATATGGAAGGAATGCAAATTAAACGAGCGAATCCATGATCAGATGTATCCGAACAATTTTTCACCACGGAGTAAACAGACAGATGACCGATTTTAATAGAGAGGGAGATGTCGATTGAGGAAAAAAAGGTAAGTATTGAGGTGAAAAAAGTGAGAAAAAAGTAGCGAAAAAAGTAGTGAGTAGCGAAAGAATCAAAATTGAAATAATACTAAAAAGCAGAGAATAAGTTAGAGAAAAATGATGCAACGGCCATGAAGGGTTAAAGACGTGAGCTAGAACAAAGGTAGAACGAGATATCAACTTAGTTAATTTATAACCATTAAATTTGATTCAAATTGACGACCGTTAAAATACGCCGAAGACGTTGAGAAAGACAGAGGAGAAAACAATATAAAAAAGAAGAAAAAAATGCATAAACAAGAGAAAAAATGCATCAACAGACAAAATGTATAAAAAAGAGAGAACATACTTTAAAAGGAGAATAAAAATATAAAAAGAGAGAAAAAACATAAAAAGAGAGAAAAAACATTAAGAAATGAGAACATTAATGTGTTTTAATGAGAAAATGCAGTAACGAGAGAAAAAAGCGAGAACTTTAAAAAACTGAAAAGAAACAGAAAAAAAGAGAAATAAGTAAGAGTAAAAGATACAAACAATTAAAAAAAAAAGATGAAAAATATTAAGAGATGAAAATTACACAATAGAGATAAAGCAGATTAAAGAGTGATGACAGATATAGAAGAGAGAATAAAAAAGATAAAATAAGGACAAAACAGACTAAAGAGAGATAAAAAACATCAAATAGAGATAAAGAAAAGACAACGGCTGGAAGAGAAATAGACAGAAAGAGAGATAGACAGAAAGTGAGATAGACAGAACGAAAGATAGGCAGAAAAAGAGATAGACAGAAAGAAAGAAAGAGGCATTAAGGAAGAGAGCCGGTAATGGGGTGAGATAGTAAGGGATTAGTAAGAGACGCAAATAGAACAAATTTGTTTACAAAAAATTACATATTGCAAATAACTTTCAATCGTGAAAATGAATGCATCGAAGAAAACGAATATAAAAGAAAAAAATATAATTCTAATTAAATGAACGAATCCTCGAAGCTATCAGCTGTGTCCGATCAGTTTTTCCCCACAGTGTAAACAGACAGATAAATGATGTATAGAGAGAGAGAGAGAGAGAGAGAAAGAAAGAAAGAAAGAAAGAAAGAAAGAGAGAGTGTCAGTAAGGGAAAGAGACTAGAGAAAGAAAGTTGGAGAGACACAAAGATAGAGCGAGAGAGAGAGAAAATTAAAAAGTTACCTCTCTGGTTCATAAAACTACGTTACAATACCAAAGATAATTTTCCTCTGCCTACAGATTCTACTCGTTGAACCTCCAGTTTCATTTTCAGTCTACAAATGAACTCTCATTTAGCTGTGTTCTACAGTGTTATTTGTGCCTACACGGCCAGCCGTTTCAACTCAGTTTTGAGTCGTTTTGGCTCACTTTCGTCATAAGTGTCATAAGTCACTCCAGTTTGAGTAAATGTTATTGCATTGACAAGCTGACAAATCTAAAAACATCGACTTAAATCAGATGGATGTTTTTGATTTTTCGACTTGTCAACCCAGCTCGTATTCGAGTGACCACTTATGGCGAAAGTGAGTCAAAAACGACTCAAAACGGAGTTGAAACGGCTGCCCGTGTACACACTCAGATTTCTTTTAAAGAAATCTGTAAAATTTTACCGAACTCTCAACAGCTAAACGTTCGGTAATCCAATTTACCGGATTTCGGTAAAATTTACCGAAATCCTGTAAAATTTTCTTAGATAACTGTAAATGTTCACTGAAATCCGTTAAATCGCATTACCGACCATTCAGTTGTTGTGAATTTGGTAAAATTTTACAGATTTCTGTAAAAAATCTAAGGGTGTAAAAACTGCATAAATACAAGTAAATAATTTGGCATTAATCTACATAAACTTTTCATTCTGCTATGGTTTACTTGATATGAAGTTATCAATATATGTCACTGGAACAGTTTTGCCGCATTCATAATACTTTTAATTTCAGGAATTATTAAGTTTTGTATGATTTGCCTTGGTGAGGTGTTACTGTTAAACTATGTTCAACAATATTCAATCAACTTGTATTTGGGACGCACGTTAAGTACATCATGCAGCAATAATCACGTTTTACCACAAATACGTGCCAAAAACAGCCAATCCACTAAACTGTCCAGAATCTCGCCTAATAGAGAAATACTGGGCGCTGGTTAAGCGGAAACTCTTCGAAACTAAGAAGAAAGATAATTTTACCAATGATTTCAAGAGAAGACGGAGAATCGTCAGCGTGGAAGTATCTGAGGAACCTGCTGGCGGGTGTACCACTTAAAGTTCGAGAATTTTACAGAAAGAAGGATTTATATCTTAATCAATTGCTTCTGATGTATTAATTGTATTATTGTGAAAAAAAAACAATCGGTTTTGTTAAATAATGTATCAACATATTCGGGTGCTATTATTTCGGTGTCCGAAATTTAACGTGGACAGGCTTTAGTTGCGAGCCAAAATTAGGCCTTTAAAAATCGTTGAAAACCTAGAAGACGAGATAATATCTCAGTTAGTATTCCGCTTAAAAATTAGCGATCCATTTTTTAGAACCAAAAGCGAATCATAACTACGATGTTTATTTTATCATATATTAATCACAAATCACCAACGAAGAAAATCACCAATTCAAATCAGTTAGCAATCAATTCCTAGCAACAGTGTGTCGTCGGAAAATCACCCAAAAATCGAAGTGTTTAGTTTAAACCAAACACGGAAACTACCCAAGCCAAGCGTATAATAATGTATGTGGCTTCACACTCGCCGGGTTTCATTTAGTTCTGCAAATCTACTCAATCGAAGCCAATCCGTCCTCTGACCACGTAAATAATTCCACAACATTCAACCACAAACGACAGCTCATTAAAATTTCTCGGGCAATCACTCGTCGGCGTGGTCCATTTTGCTCTATATTTCAGCAATCGTTGTTAAGTGTTTTAATTTGCAAGGTAACCTTGAATTTTCCAGCTAACTTTTCATTATATACTTTTTTTTAATTTTTTTTTCGAAAGAACAAAAAAAGTACGCAAACTGAAGCTGCCGTTCGGAGGACAAACATTAGTTCCTTGCGGGTAACCCAACGTCTCGGTGCTCTCCACTTATGTGTGGACGGGTTCTGTTGTTCGTCGTTGCGGTTTGACGAGCTTCGACGCCGGGTTCTGTCTGTGATTCTAACGTCTCAGTGGAATATTCCTCTAGAACTCTCACACGAACGAGTCGGGCGGCGGCGGACACACGCGCGGTTTGCATTCAGTCGCCATAGTCTCATGGTTCGGAAGGTGTGTTCTAGAGAGAGTCGTCTTGTTTTGGTTGTCAGACAGCTACTGAAAAAGAGAACGGTTTCGGTGACAGTTATTGAACCCGGAAACTCGAATTCAGAACAGAATTCTGGATCCCATGGTATAATTGGAACCCGACATTCGACCTCGGCTCGAATGTAAAGTGGAATCCAGTTGGTAGCAAGTGGTGATTCGGAAAGCATAGCGACGGTGTTCAAATGTGCGACATTATGGTGCTCCATATCAGTGCAGTTTTAAAGTTGCTCAAATGGCAAGGCCTGAAGAGCTACATCGTTTCGAAGCAGGTGCTGGTGAGGATTTTGCTCGTCGGGATCATCATTCTGCGAGCGTGGCTCGGACTGAAACGGAGCAAATGGGAACAGTCGATGCGACAGGTAAATTTTAAGCCAGACAGTCGAAAGATTTCTCCTGCTCGATTCGCGCTGAAACGCAGTAACGCGCTTTGGGAAAAATTAACACCTCCGACGTCTGGCCTTGAAAATATCTCATGTTTTAACCGGAGGCTCACCGGTTGATCTTGTGTTCACTGTCAACTACATTCGTTGAACAAGCTCTAGCTGTTGTCGGCGGTTCGAAACAAAATAAAAACAACCGTTAACGACACACGAGACGAACCAGCCTCTCAAAGTGCAGGGAAAAATATAAAACATCAAACTGGGGATGGGATTTGCATGACATACCCAAATTCGGATGTGGATATGATTGCACAATATAACTTACTTTTTTCGCATATCGTCTCAGCTGTGAACCGGTTTCCCCGAGAGCTAGCGGTTTTGACTATTTTGGAACGGAGTCCGCTTTGGGGCGGTCTTTCTTTGCCTTGAAAAGTTGGATTATGGCCTCGATTTGATTGCCCTCAAGTTTAATGTCAGCGATGGGATGTGTATATGTGTGTGTGTGACCAGAAATGGGTTTCTCGTTTTTGCGAGGCAGTTTGTTTTTCAAACGATTAAGTTGCTACGAGTCGAGCCTATTTTTGCCCACGAGAATAATGCTCTAAATTAGCGCTTCCCATTAGACTAGATGGTTTGGCCTATTTCGACCATCGTAAATCGGGAGGGCCATTAGGCCGAATTTAGGAAAGTGGAAAATTAAACTTCAAGAAATCATGAACTTTCCTGGGTGATTTTCCTTCTACCAACTAGAGAATGGAACGGTCAAAAATTGGTCAAACACGATAAAGTGCACACTGATAAGTTTATTATATAAATTGTCAATCTTGAAGTTTATCGTCTACAAACTACAGGAAAATTATTTGATTAGGCTTTACGTTTCACAGCTTTCATCAAGTTTTGTACCGCTGTTATACCCACCTTATTTGATGCTGAACGCCAATCTGCCTTACACTGTTTTTCACTTCCTACTGTTTTTTGAGTTCTCTTGAGGTTTCTCTGTACGATTGCCCAATATTTTTCAATTGGGCGCAATTACGGAGAGTTTGGAGTGTTTTTATCCTTGGTTACGATTTGCACACTATTGGCGGTATATTAATCCTGAGCAATTTTGCCGTACTGGCAAGAAGTGAGGTCTGGCCAAAACAGCCCAAGTAGCACACTACGATTATAATTAGTTGTAGTAACTTGAATATAACTTAGCAAGTCATATCTATGTTATTTCAACCGAATGGCAACATGTGTGCTACTAGGGAGCACAGAACAACTATGGTTCTTTATGAAAGCCAATAATCGTTTTTTTCAAGCGTTTCTTTACATAAATATCTTGGTTGATAGTGCCAGTTATCTCGAAATTTTTGCTTTTTAGCCCGCAAGTGTAAATCGCCTGCCAAACCAACTATTTTTTCAGGAACTTTGACTTTTTTTCTTCTTAAAATTATCTTGAAACTTTTCTTTTCCGGTAGCCGTATAATTGTCTTGACCTAGGAGCTGCTTGAAATCAACCTTGAAGTATGTTTCATCGTCCATTACGACGCAACAAAAATTGGTCAACAAAATCGTGTACAATTTACGCACTTTCCCTTTGACTGTTGTGTTTTGCGTATCATCTCGATTTGGTGTCTCTGTAACCTTATATGTTTACAGTCCGGCTCATTTCTTTGCTCTTTACACCAGGGATGCCAGATTTTTTTTTCCATATGTCTGTGATAAAAATTTGAAATTTTTTGGAATGACTATAAAAATCTTTTTATTTTTTTTTTAGAGCATTAGACTTCTTTAAACGAACAGACATAATAAGAGAGCGAGTTATGTCATTATCGCTATTTGTGTGATTATGTAATCATGTTTGCATCTATTTCTTGGATTGTATGCAATCTTACACTATTGTTTCATAATTATAAAGTGACACCTGAAGCTTAAAGAATTTGCATAGATGACACAAATTTTCTATAATTTTTCCCCTGTTACGCTCTTTCCAGTTTTGTTTTCAAAATCAAAATTTAGTTTTCATTTGATAAATTCAACAGACTTTTTTTAAACAATGACCATGAGATGGTGTGTACCATATGTTTAATATGGTATCATCATCACTCATGATCATCAACATCATTATGTACATATGGATGATTTTGTGAAGAACCGCTTCTTCGGTTGTGCAGTGATTATCTCTTAAATTTCAGTGAAACTTTCTCCTAAACTTCTGCAAGGCTCTTTGGCTTTATTCTGGAAGTTTCCTCCTGAAATTGCAGGCAAAATAGCTCATGAACTTCTTGTGATCATATACTTATTTTGCTTCCAGAAATTCACATTTAAGAACTGACCTTACCTTCCAGAACCTTTGGTAATTTTTTTTCCTGACCATAGTTACTTTCTAAACTTCTGATAAGTCTTACTCTTACCCGAACTTCCTTTCCTGTCCTTCCTTCCTTCCAGGAGGGGTTCTATACCATGACTTTAGAAAAGTACTCTCCAGAATTTCTCTTGGAAAATCTTCTTGCAAGTTGTTAGAAGTTTCTTCCTGAACTTCTGAGAAGTTTTTTCTGAGCTGCCTGAAATAATCTCTCTTCTGAACTTCGACGAAAGTATTCTCCCTGTGTCTTCGGAGGAGATTGTTTCCTGAATTTCTGAGAGCAATGCGTGGCGAGACTACTAGAAGGTCTCCCCCTATGCTTCATGGAGAGTTTTTCTTGGTTTTATCATGAAAGATCTACCATAACTTCTGGGTTTCGCGCGAAATTCAGGAAGTTCTCATTTCTAAAGCACTGGATGTTTGATTAGGAACTTTGAGGAGCACTCTAGCACTTCTGGGTGGATTCGAGGCAAACTTTTGGTCTCTTTGCAACTTCTGAGAAGTCCTCTTGTGGCAAGTTCTTGAGAGAGTTCTTTACTGATTTTTTTTAAAAAATCTATACTTGTCCCCTACAGGTGAGTACCTCTCTGGTGGGTTTCATTTCCTGCAAATTCGGAAGGATTTTCCTGAGCTTATGCTTCCAAACTGCTGGGTTTAATTACATCCGGAATTGCGAGGAAAATTTTTGTTCCAAAGTTTTGGAAAATTCACTTCGAATTTGTTCTTGAGGTTTCTTCCTGGGACTTTACTGAGAGTCCTCTTCTGAGACTTTGGGAGGTTTTGTCCAGAACTTTGGGGAGAGATTTGCTAACTCGGAACTGTTAGAAAATTCGTCCTCAAATTATGATAGGAATGCCTCCAGCGATCCTGAAAAAAATCATTTTTTCTAAATTTTTGTGAAATTCTTGGCCTTTGAAAATGCAGAATGTTTTCAACTGGAAAAGCTTACCCATGATACTGAGAGAAGTTCCAGCTAGCACTCTCAAGGAAGTTTCTTGGGAGCTTCCGAGGAAGTTGTTCCTGAACTTAAGAGAAGTTCTTTCCTCAACTTCTGCCATGCCCGTCATACATGAGGATTTTTTCCTGATTTTTGAGAAATTATTGTGCTTGTTGCCCTTCTGAGTTGTCTCCCGTGTGAAATCCGGGAAGTTTTTCCGAGGCTTCGTGAAGTTCAATCTTGATACTGAGAAGAACTCCAAGGAGAACCTCTGAAAAATTCAAACCCTTGAAGTCCTCTCCCCTATATCTACTTCTTCCTTACTAGCTCGGATCAAGTCAACACCTTACTCATGAGTTCTTACGGGAAGTCCGTGCTCTGAAATTCTGGTGAGTATGATGTTGAACTTCGGTAATGAATTTTTGTAGGTTCTTCTTGCATGAGCTACTTGCTCCCAATAACTGCTGAAGCTTCTACCTGCTTCCACGGGCTTTTTGCCTGAGAAGTCTCTAACTCTTATATTGGTTACTGGTTGTATTGTTGTGAACCTTGATTTTCAGCTGTGACCTTGACAGCAAGGACCACATATGTACCAACACTTTTTACAGCAGCATTTTTCACGCACAGGTTTGAACACGCGTGAGATTGAGACTACAACCATAGAAGTGGGGACTCAACCTGTTACCACTCCAGGGTAGTCTGCTACGATACCGCCTCTCGGGCCCACATTGTGTCTCCCGGGTGGCCAACGCGCTAAGTTTCTTCAAGGATTTGTACTTTACGTGATACCTACGATGTTTCCAAAAATATTTCAACAAAGCTTCTTGGCACGTATCTACTATACTTTTCAGATCCTCGAACGTTTCGTCGAACTTCCAGAGGAATGCCTTTATGTTAGAAATTTAACCGATATCTCAAATGTCTGTAAGTCTTGCAACATCAATCAAAATGTCTGCTAAATGTCTGCATGGTGTACCGAAGTCTGCAATAAAACTGACCAAAGTCTGCCAAATTTTGAACATGCTCTGAATGCGGCATCCCTGCCTTTGCACTTGTGGCTTTGGGATTTTGCCAATTTGTTTCGATACTTCTGATGCCGACTTTGGATTGCGTTTGACACTGGCACATGCCTTCTTCTTTCGGTCACTGCAGCTTCCTGGTTTCGGTTTCCGTTCAACTTCCTGCACTTGTACCGGTGAAAACCGGTACGTAATTTGCCTCGCTTTCAATTTCTCCCCGCGCCATCACCTGGCCTTGCCGCACGCTGGAACCGTGGAATATTTCATATCACTCATCTGGAACGAGTTCGCCGAAGAGAGCCCACAATCTGTCGTTACTGCACGTTGTGGGATTGTTGACCAGACGAACATTTTTTCGTCGAGAAAGACAGGTCACCTCCCACCGTGCCTGCTGACAAAAGCGAGGCTTGCTCTTTCGAGTCGTTTCTGTAGGAAGAGTTCCGACGCTCCGTGAACCTTACGTTTCTTGCGGCACCTGGAATCCGAGGTCATTTTGCAGTATGGTGTTGCGTTGCCCGACGATCTTCGAGCAGAACGACTCAGATCCACAACGCGGGCTATTTTACGTGCAAAGGCATGTGCCGTTTCTACGTCCAATCCGTTCCTTGACCACTTTAACGCAACCGATACCGATCCACCGTTCTGGTGACGTGTCCGAGATCTCCGAGGTTTTCAATTCCAGCAGTAGCGCCCGGGCGCTCACCGCTCAAAAGGCACATTTATCACCCGGCACGAGAAACTCCAACCCATCGCGCGGTAAAGATAAATGCCGAATGAAAGCGATCGGAAATGGCACTAAAGCGTTGAAGGTATAAACCGCCATGGTGCAAACCACTACATCAACACATACGTCGGCATGTTGGTGGTTGCACGACACTGATCTGGGAAAAGCGCCCTTGAGAATATAACGGACACGGTGTGAGAGTCCCCAGCCCCTCTGAGAAGAAGAATGTAAATTTGGGATTTGTGATGCTCAATCTTACGCCAATACGAGGATTTTTGATGCGGTTTTTTGCAATAGATCACAACATTATCCTTGTTTTTGGATCTGCACTGGTGTTCCGAAAATAACCGTAGTTTCGGCTTACGAGGTGGGAGAACTGGGGTAAGTACCTGTCCAGGGATGGTAAACAGAATATTTTCAGATGCGAAACATGGCATACGGCATATCAAACTTCATGATTTAGCAAAACTAGGTCATCAAAAGATATTTTAAGGATTTTCAAATTCCATATTCAAATCTTTACTAAATCCTGGTTTACGACATATCAAACTTCATGATTTTACAAAAATTTGTGCTCAGAGGACATTCTGAGGATGTTTGACCATACTGGATACTTGGGTGACCCTGCGGGATTTTGAGTTCCTCCGGAAAAGTGGCCGGATTTTTCAAAACTAGGTCTTCGGAGGACATTCTGAGGATTTCTTCCAAACTGGCCACGCAGGGTGACCCTCTGAAAAAGAGGCCATATTAAAACATCGCTTGTGACACATCAAACTTTATGATTTTGCAAAAACTTGGTCATGAAAGAACGTTTTGAGGATTCCTGACCATACTGGCCACTTAGAGAGACCCTGCGGGATCCGAGTTCCTCCGGGAAAGTGGTCATATTCAAATCTTTTCCAAAACCTGGCTTTCGACATATTAAACTTCATGATTCTGCAAAAGACATTCTGAGGATTCCTGACCATACTTAGGGAAGTCTTGCGGGATCTGAACTACACCGGGAAAGTGGCCATATTCAAATAGTTGCCAGAAGCTGGCTTGTAACACATTAAACTTCATGATTTTGCAAAACTTTATCTTCAGAGGACATTTTGAGGGTGTCATTGGGAGTGGCCCTACAGGATCCTAATTCCTAAGGAGAAGTGTTAAAAAAATCATATCGTTTTCCTAAGTGGCCAGTATGGTCAAGGGTGTCTGTTTCATGTGTTTTCTAAGTTTCAGCTTCGGTAAAGCCCAGAAAGTTTCGACAGAGTCAATCTCTGGCTTGTTTGGTGAAATCATCTCCATTGGTTTCAGAAACGAATGAGCAATTGGTTAAAGTCCCTCCCAAAACAACACAACAACAACAATCTCATTTGGTACAAATACGACATTGTTCCTTTTATACCACTCTGGTGCATATTTAGAGTAATGGTAGGAAGCAAGATCAAGCCAAAAGATTGTAGGCTTGCTATGCTGTTTGATCAAGAGTAGCAACTTGACCATCCGTTGTGTCTGCCGTAATTAAGGGACGAGAAGTTTTTCCACATCCGCATATGACCTGCCACACCATTACCTTCTTACCGAATTTTTCGGTGTAAATAAAGGGTGTCCTCAGTTAAATAGCATCACTTTAAACTCGTCCTCTAAAACAGGTCTCTCAACCGATTGTCGTGAAATATATAGGAAATAAAATACAATGTATAATCTTGGTTTAGGTATTTTTATATCACTATATTTCTTTACCAATTCAAAAGCCCGAACTTTCTTCTTAATACCACGCATGAGATTTTTACAATGCTTGAACCGAATTTTTTTTCCGCTTTCAACCATGACTTCAACGTTTCCTGTTCTGTAGGGAGAACTTGCTTACGAAGTTCGTGCTTCATTGTAGCTCAATGTTTTTCAATTGGCCGCAACTCTGAAGAGTTTGGGGGATTAATACCCTTCGGCACTCCACTCCAGAACATCCTTGTAGTAGTGACGAGGGGCTAGGTCCGGCCAAAAAATTGTAGGAACGTTGTGTGTTTTGAGGAACGGAAGCAGTAGTTTTTTCAGGCATTCATTCATATATTCTTGACCATTTACAGTTGAAGTTGTCACGGAAGGCTTGTTCCGTTTACCACAAGAACAAATCCCCTGCCAAATCATGAATTTCTTGGGCAACTTTGACACTTGCTGTTTCCTGAGAGACTCTGGAACATCGAACTTGTCTTTCGCAGTCACATACTAATTGCTGGGAATTTGTTTAAAGTCCCCTTTTACGTGTGTTTCATTGTCCGTGATGCAGTAGTGTGGTTTCGTCAACATTTGTGTGTACAGCTTACGCGCACGTGTTTTAGGTATCCTATTCTGTTTTTCATTGCGGTTGGGAGCTTTCTGAACTTTGAATGAACGGAGCCCGGCTCGTTTCTTGGCTTTCTGCACGAAACTTTTTGTCAAGTGCAGCTTTTTCGCGACATCACGAACGGAACAGTTGGGTTTGCGTTTAAAGGCAGCAGCCACTCGCTTGTGATCCTCCACACAGTACGGAACACTTTTTGTACCACTCACCTTCTTCTGATCGACAGTTTAACGTTCCCCGAAACGTTTTATGACACGAGATACTGTAGACTGGTGAATTTTCAACATCTTTCCGATAGCTCGGTGCGAAAGAAGTGGTTTGTCGAGTGTACAAAATGTTCTCGCGCACTTCTTGTTCCTTCGACTCCATTTCCGAAACTACGACACATTTCACAATGGAACTCATGCAGTGTAAACAATACACGCTGAGGTCATTTCACCCAAAATTTCGTTGAAATCAACCCAAAGGGCGAAATCTTACAGCTTATTGAAAGTAATGCAATTTAACTGTGGACACCATTTAGCTTTCGCTGATCCAGAAACATCCTTTCTCTTCGGCGAGGTATAAAACTGTGGTCCCAGCAGAGTTTTTCTAATCGAGCTTTCGAGCCCTCGGTTTCACAGATTCCGCCTGTTTGGTGCTTCGTTTTGGCTGCTCCTGCTTCCGACGAGTTTGTGGGCCCATTCTCTCCATGACACGCATAACATTAGTCGCAGAAGTACTTAGCTGTTTTGCCACATCTTGGACTGATGCTGAAGGATGACTCTTCAAATAGTCCGTTACCTTTCTGTCGATTGTAGGGTCAGCGGGACCGTGTTTTCTACTCTGGCTCGGGGAATTGAAAGAGCACTGTTGTTGATACTTCCATAATGCGGTTTAAACTGCTCCGATGTTCACTTCTTCTTCCGTAGCCTGTTTTCTAATCGAAAAACCACTGACGATACACCGTTTGTGCACAATCCGTTTTCTTTAACATCAGTTTAATTTGGATGTAAACAACATGACGCAGCCAAAAGTTGGTTGAAGACTGCACGGATTTTGAATTGACGGTTAATCATTAGTGTGTTTATAATTATCGGAACAGTCTATAAATATCGAATATCTTCATGGCTTACCTCGATGCCTTCACTAAACATTCATAATTCATTTGCTCTTCTTGCCGCACAATTCTAAATTCATTTGATTTATTCTTTTCTATAGCATCTCTCTTAAGTAAGGGTCGGATTCCTTCCTCATCCCACCAGTTGCAAGGTTGTGGTCCTTTATTCAGCCTTTATCGAAGAGGTACGGATTTCTCACAAATTACTATCTTACAGCAACCGATGAAGGCGCATCTCCTTCTTAACAACACTTCAGAGCTTCTACCATCTACGATATTGTGCAACCTGGTTTATGCTATGCTATGCTATGCTATTTGATTCATTTTCTTCTATACTGGCTATCTCTACAGTGCGGTTTCTTCAGGAATATACATTCTGTCTCCTTTATGAACACAATACACACAACGCAGTGTTTGAACTGCCAACCGAGGTTGGCCCAAGGGTATTTCGCTTAGAACAGTGTGATATGCCACATGTGTGGCACACGGAGGCACATTTTTAACAGTTGAGCTTATAGAAATATGAAACCAGCAACCTTGCAAATATGGATTGCCTGGTTGCCAGGCTCAGCAGAAAATAACAAATTAGGCTGTCAACACATCGGCACCCTTCGGCACATTACGGGAACTCCCAGAACATTGCAACGCTTGATGACACACTAAAAAAAAACTAGCACAGGAGAAAAGTGTGCTGAGCGGTCCACTCTTGGGTTGGACCGTCTGTAACAATGAGGTCTATACAGGTGGCGAAGACGTGGTTAAGTTGTTTAGTGTAATGCAAAATACTGTCATTGTGTTCGTGAAATGATTTTGTATTTTTGTAAACACGCGTGACGTAGATCTCCAAAAACAACAATTCACAACAGCAGCAAATCACAACGTGGAATGCTTATTTTTGGTAATTGTGCACTAAAAGGATGAGGACAAAAACTTAACTTACTCTGTTATCATTCGCTTGTTTTTGGAGTTTTACGTCACTACCCGAAATCATGGATTGTTAACACATTTTTCGTTACTAATACCGACAAACACCTTGCTCTTAGCCACCTGTCTGCGCCTGTAATACTGTTGACAGAAAAAGAATGAAATTTACTCACTTGTGTCAAGCCTTGACAACCAAGTTGTCATGCAGCTCCAACTCACAAAAAAGAAAGCACCTTTCTGAGACTATAGTGCTGTTGTTTTTCTCACCAGTCGCTTTTTGATGAGTTTGCCTGGAAATGTCACAGCGATGTCACGCAACACGATGAAAGCTCACATGCAACCACCATGCAGCTCATCAATACACCGTAAGGTGGATCACGGTGAGTTGTTGAGTTGTGAAGTGGAGCAGAAGGAAGAAGGCAAATGTGTATTTTGACAGTTCTAATAAGACCAAAAACAAGCTGATGGAGAAAAGCGTGATGTGCTTGAAACAGTGCTCTTTTGCAGTTGTTAGTAATTTTTATTTATTATATAACGTTACGTTTTTATTTATTATATTACTCAAAATGGTTAATGTTAGCCATTTTTGTAGAAAATCTAAGAGCAAGTAAAGAGAGACGGAGAGTGTACGCGGCCAGATGGATTTTCTTCGACGAAAGTACCATTGGGTGGTGGTTAGCAAAATACCGGTGAAGTGGACTGAAGTGAATTATGTTGCTCTCAGTAAAAATGATGTTTTATGCTATGCGTTGTTGTTATCGTTGTTATTCTTGCTCTGATCCAATGATTATACTTAAAACTATCAAGGTTAGTTGTTTTTATTGATTCATTATTCAATCGCTTGTGAGAATCATAACTATCATATTTTACAGGTGCATATCAGTGTTTATACGAACGAAGAGTTACAAGATGTGTACTAGAAATGGAGGAATGAACACAAAATCACTACGAAGAAACCTGTCATGGTTATTGTGAATTGTGAAAATATAGACCATAAGAAAGATTAGAATATGGACAGCATGACGGCGACGTGATTCGACTACGAACCAGTGCCAACCGGTGAATTAAAGTATTCTTCTTCAAGGTGATGGAATTTCAGTTGCAGCACTGATTTGGTATGTTACTTGAGAGGACGTAACCGAAGTCAAAGCAATGTGTAATGTCTTTATGACAAATTATGCAAAAAAAAGTAGTAGTAACTATGAAAATAAACTGAGAAACCTTAATATTTCTTTTAACTAATCATGTTTTGTGTTGTTGCATGAAGCACGTTATCAATTATAATGTTTGAAAATTGGAAATATCCTTCTTATAAACATGCAACCTTAGGAGTGGACAGCAATTTCTGCTAGAACCAAAGATGAGAAGAGAGAGTGTGGATAGGTCCGATAGAGCTAGGCAGGTTTTTAAAATTGAATTGAAATCGTTTTGAAATTGAGCGTAGGGCTTTTGTTAGGCAGTTTTTCGGAACAAACGTATACCTTTATGCCACACATCTCGATGCGGGGTAGGTCAAGGCAGAAACCAATTTGCCATATTATTATTAGTTTTTCTACTGGAATGGCATTAAACATTCCAAAGTGAACTCACTGCTCATATTCGTTTCGCACATTTTATATAAATTTTGATCGAACTTTCGGATCGGCCTTTATTGTTGATCTCTATACATCTATAAATGTACAAAAAAAAAACTATATTTCTTTTTACTTTGCCTGTGGACATTTCTTAGGCTCACAATTTGTAGCCAATCTAATAAATCTAGTTAACACAATTGCCAATTCTGTTTGCTTGGTTTACATTATCAAAAAATGTAACTCTTAGATTAACTCCATAGGTATCGTTTCCAAAAAAAAAAAAACATTTGCTCGGATTTACAATTTGCTTGAGCATGAGCATGATTGACCGCCCACGCATGCAATTCCGTTATTGCCAGATCAGCTGTATTTACACAAAGAAACAACAGATGATGTTTGGGACTAACATACATCTTCAATGTGTAAAAACTGGTGACCTATTATAAAGCAATACCGGTGCCGGCCGTGTCCGAATGCTGGTCAAGTAGGGAATGGGAAGGAATGCGTTGACATGATACTCGCTTTGAAGGAAGCCGAGAAATCCTCTGCACTTTCACGAGAAATCACTAGGATGTTGGATAGTTGAGGAAAGGTTAGCAGTCACTTTTTCCACTGCTACATCGTTGCGACCGGACAGAAAATATTACCAATCGACTCCGAACGACCGTAACTTTATACTTTCAATCCTTTAACCAAAATTTTAGAGGTTTTTCAGCGTTAAAATTTCATTTCATTTCACTGCCACCGAGAACCGTGATTCGAGACTTCAGTTTTTTTCGATTCCTCCTCTTGCTAATAATCATCGATTCATTCGCGACAAAGTGGAAAAACACTTAAACTTCATAGTTTAAGTCTTTGTGTCATAATACTACCGCTAATTCAACGTTTACTCGGATTTACAATTTGCCGAGAAACTAATAAACTTGTGATTTTATATAATATATATAAAATAATTCATTATATACAGAATCAATAAACAAAATCTAACAAATTAATTGAACAAATTTAATCAATATTATTATTGAGTTAATTTTTTATAAAAGATCATATATCAACAAATTTATTATATTTATTATAGTTAACCGTATATATTTTATACATGTAGCAAGGGCTTAAGATTTTTATAAGTATTAACCCAACTTAATTAAGAGGTTATGTATAGTGGGACACAAACCATTTATTCCAAGATTTTTCCTTCGTTCTACAGTTTGAAAAATAATTTTTAATCCATACGAAACTATATCAGCTCATGAAAATATATTTCAATATGTTTCAAAATCTAAATTCAAAACCTAAGATAAACTCAAATATGATTGGAGCAAAGCCTACCGAGATATTTACTCCAAGTTGATTTCAAATTTAGTTTATTTTGATTTTGTTTTTAGTTCCCACTATCATGTGTGAGTGTGTACGAAAAAAATAAATTTATTTCAGTACACGCACACCCTCAAATATATGTGCAACAAAAACTGTGTATCAAACTTATGAATCATGTGTCACGGTGGCACGATATGATACAAAAACTGACAGCGCAACTCATCAAATTCAGTCACCAAATGCAATTGGTGAATATAACAACACAGCTTATGTTTATGGTGGTCACATATAAAATTTAAAGAATGATTTTGTTTCTTGAAGTTCTACCACGCATTTGGCATTTGGCTATCATGAAATTCGATAGACTAACATAAAGTTTAGGGCCTTCTTATCTCACCTATCAGAGATATAATTTCGAGGAACTTCCCTTTGAATCGCGTTATCTATTTCCAAAAAGTCGCAGTACTTACATTCCATTATACAATACCAGCAATGAACTAATTAAAATTTGCAATTCGATATTAAATTAAATCAAACAAAGCAACAACAAAATAAAAATAGCCGGCATATGTGTTCGACATTTGTTTGCGCTTCTTTACCACAATAGAATTGCCACTGTGAAATTACTCAAGCAACTATTGCAGAATCCAAGTGAAACTAAAGTGAGGTTAAGTATTGTAGTATCTGAAATTGAAATTGATAATAACTTTCTGTATATTTTTCATACTGTATGGAATTAGTCAGTATCGTCATTATCGTCGATTTTCTTATCTTTTTATCACCAATTACTTTGCTTAGACAGCTCGAAACACCAATTTCAACGAGCGTCATCTACGACGTTTAACCTCACCTTTGCGTTACCTGGATTCCTCCATTATCATTTCCTCCACAAGGGTAGATTTACTAATTCTATGGTCATACACTTCGATGGTTCAAGTTTGGCATGTACAAGCACTAAGTTAAGAACAATCAAAATACTCGCTACAGAAGTATTACAGGTTTGTAGGTCGAAAGATCGAACGACAAAAGAAGAAAAAGGGTTAAAAGTCGAATGAAGAGAAGGGGTTCGAGTAATTACCTAAGGACCTATTGTCCTTTCGACGTATTGTCATTCGGCCTTATGTCTTCCGACCTTTTGTCATACAAACGTTTTGAAGCATCGAAGAAAAACGAAAGTTCACCCACAACTAAGCCTTCAACCCTACCTCCAATACTATCAACAAACTCGTATCGATGCAATCACTTTTACTCCTTAATAGTCTAGTCGTTTGGCCGCGAATTTGATTTGATTTGGTGTCGTTTGCCAACAACGCTGTGACGCTCTTTCACTACTTAAGCAACTGTTGTAAGCGCCCCTCCGATGAAGTAAGTTAGAGGTCACCACTTTCGATGGCGGCGGCGGCGTCGTCGGCACGTCAACAAACTGTGCTCATGGCGACGGTAGGTGACATCAGGAAAGCGACCAATATTTATAGCAACCATTCGAAAGTGTCAATATTTATGCAAACGAACGGTCAAACCCGATGCAAGCCGCGTGCGGTCGTCGTTGAAATCGATTAGAACGCACTTCCCTGTTTTCGATTCGGTTTGCAATGAATAAAAACAATCAACATTCCTATCATGGCTTGACCGATAATCTTTGACGCGTTTCGCAATCGCTTGCCTCCTATTGTCCTACCCTATTTACTTTGTGACAATTTGTAACCGGTTTTTCTTCATTTTTCTCACCTTGCAGCGATACATCAGCGGTCGACCACAGAATGAGATCGAAATGTTGGTAACGGCAAAGACAGGTGGCGCCACTCCGCTGCTGATCGCCTGCCGAAATGGTCACTTCGATGTCGTACAGTATCTGATCAAACGATGTCACGCCGATGTCGAACAGCCAGGATCAGGTAGGACAACAATTCGCACCATACTGCTATCGAAAGGAGAGTCTTATTTCGATTTCCCTTTTTTTCCAGTGATCTTCGACGGCGAAACGATAGAGGGTGCTCCGCCCCTATGGTGCGCCTCAGCCGCTGGCCATACTAGCATAGTGAAACTCCTAGTCCAGCACGGTGCCAAAGTGAACAGTACAACCAAAACCAACAGCACACCCCTGCGGGCGGCCTGCTTCGATGGCCACTATGAAATCGTCAAATACCTAGTATCACATGGTGCCGGTAGGTGTCGCGTGCACTTGCGAGTTCATCGAATTTGACTTCAATCTTCTTTCTCTCAACGCAGATATCGAAGTGGCAAACCGCCACGGTCACACATGCCTGATGATCGCCTGCTACAAGGGACACTACAAAATTGCACAATACCTTCTGTCGCTCAAAGCGGACGTGAACCGGCGCAGCGTGAAAGGGAACACTGCCCTGCACGATTGTGCCGAGTCTGGTTCGCTGGAAATTCTTCAACTACTTCTGCAGCACGGTGCCACAATGGATGTAGATTCCTATGGTATGAAGTTACCCGAAGGGTAATCCGGAACTGTTGTTTTGCACTATCATTGATGATCTACCGATTTCAGGAATGACACCCCTCTTGGCTGCCAGCGTCACCGGACACCTGCCCATCGTAGAACACCTCATCAGTCTGCCATTTGTGAAACGGGATGATAGAATAGCTGCCCTCGAACTCCTCGGTGCAACCTACGTAGATAAGAAACGTGATATGCTCGGTGCACTCTCGTTCTGGAAACGTGCCATGGAAGATAGGTTAGTTCAAATTAGCTGCACCCCTCGGTTCCAACGTTCTAATCCTTCATTTGTAGATATAACAACAACCCAGTCCTGCCGAAGCCAGTGCGCGACCAGGTTCCCGCCTACGACTATGGCCAGGAAGTGAATGACCTCAGCGCCCTGGACGAGCTGGTGATGGATCCGGACGAGATGCGTATGCAGGCGCTGCTAATACGCGAACGGATACTCGGGCCGGTTCATCCCGATACCAGTTACTACATTCGCTTCCGAGGTGCCGTCTACGCCGACTCAGGTCGCTTCGACCGGTGCATAGAACTGTGGACATACGCATTGTCAATGCAGCAGAACATCCTGGAACCACTGAACCCAATGACGCAATCCTCCCTGCTCTCGTTCGCGGAACTCTTCAGCTTCATGTTGGGCGAAGCCGGTCGACCGATCACCCGCGGACGGATCGTGCCGCCGATCGAAACCTCCGACATGTTGATCATCTTCAAGAAATCGATCCGCGAGGTGCAACTAGGTCAGCGGATGATGGAACAGATGCCATGCCACGAACGGGACAGTACGGCTCTGAACCGTGCTCTCGTCATCTCGCTGCATTTGGCCTGCCTGCTGGCTCGGCTGCTCGACGAGAACGAGGAAATTTGCTGTGATAGTATGAAGCATCAGATTCTGCGTGCGTTCTACGAATTAGTCAGTTTAAAAGTAAGCGTGTGACTCCGTGTATTCAAGGAGAAATAGGTTCTAATCGAGGTTCCTTTTTTGTTTTGGTGCTTTCAGATTGTTGCAAAATCCGGCCGAACGGCGTTACATCTTGCGTGCTACAAAGAGGCGGCCCTCGTCGGTCGCTATCCGGCCTGCCAACTGCCATCGCCACGCCTCGCCAAAGCACTGCTTCAGGTTGGTGCCGATCCGAACGCACAGGACGAAGCTGGCAACACGCCCCTGCATTTAGCGGCGCTCACCCGACCCTGTCCGGCTAATTTGGCACAAACGTTGCTGGAGTATGGGGCGCATTTGGTAAGTTTTTTTGGTGCGATTTTCGAGCAGAGTTATCATAAAATTGGAGAGCATCGGAGACTGCTGGTAATGTTGGTCAAGTTCCTCCAACGTTTTTGTAAGTTCCTCAAACAGTACTTTGTACTTATGTCCATTTTTTAGTCAAGAATCGACCACAGATTTTCGATCGGATTCAGATCCGTTGATTGTGGCCGCCAGTCAAACAATTTTACACGTGATTGACCGAAATACGAGATTGTTTTGTCGGGTGTTTTGGACTGTTGTATTGCTGGAAGAAAATCATCCAATCTTTTGGCGAGCCGATGTTTTATGCTGAACTCCTCAAATTATCCCGAACAATATCGAAATACCTACTTGTCAGTATTCATTATAATTTCAATCTTTCTATTAATAAGTGCAGAGCTTGATATAATAACGTGTGCTTTATTAGAATTTTAATTTTGAAATTCAGGAGATTGATACTTGTCAAAAAAGCCAAGATTGCTGTGATGGAACTTAAACGATTAAATTAAGAAATTTTCTTGAATTGCTTGAGGCTGCTTCGATGTCATCAGCCCTAAATTCCGTCGTAATTCTTGAAATCTTCCAGAATCCAGGGACTTGGTAAATATATCAGCTAATTGGTATTAAGTTCCGACAACCTCCGCTTGAATTTGTCCTTCAGCGATATGCTCCCTGGTGAAATGATGTTTAACATCAATATGTTTGCTCTGTTTCGTCTCCAAGTTGTTTGCCATGCCAATACAGACTATAGTCACTAGATTCATAGTCTGGCGGATACAATGACGAAAGCCAATTTGAACTGTCACTTGGCGGAGCCAATCGAGCATGTCTCAAGAAATTCATGTTAAGGGCCTAAATTCCATTTGTAAACAATGAATTTAAATATCGATTTCTCTTGAATCTTACATCACTCTCGTGGAATGAAAGCAGCATTTGGTAGAAGAATGTTAGTTCTACCATATGGAGTAGCAGGATATGGTGGGATTCTCGTAATTCGTGAGAAATCAACGTTTAAAGTCATTGTTTACAAATGGCTCTAAGGCCGTTAACATAAATTGCTCGAGATATGCTCGATTGGCTCCGCCAACTGACAGTTCAAATTGGCTCCCGTCGTTGTATCCGCCAGACTATGAATCTAGTGACTATAATACAGACTCGGTTGTCTTCTAAAATTGCTCACAGGTGCTTTGGGATCCTTCACCTGCATATCCTCAAAAACTCCAGCAAGCCAAAGGACTTCAGCAGTAGCGGCATTCAAAGCGATATACTCGGATTCACTTGAGGAAATGGCCACGGTAGTTTGTTTTTTGCTACACCATGACACTGTTGATCCAAAAACCTTGAAGATGTATCCGGACACAGACTTCCGGTCCTCGTTGTCAGTCGCCCAGTCAGCATCAGCTAATCCAACAAGCGTCGGAGCATCGTTGGGTTGGAACGTCAGTACGATGTTCGTTCTTCCTTTTAGGTAACGGATGACTCTCTTCAAACATTGCCAGTGATCTTCCGTTGGATTTTGTGCATATCGGCCCAAGTATCCTAACGGAAAGCAGATGTCCGGGCGAACGCTCAGCATTATATACATTAAGCTGCCTAACAGCTCCCTATAGGGTTCTCTTGTAGGTGTCCGTCTCGTTGTAGTTTCTCCATAGGCGACTTTGCGGGATTACATGCAGCCAATCCGAAATTGTTCACAACCTTTTTCACATGCGCCTGCTTCGAAAGCTGAAGAATTCCAGCTTGCCGGTCGTATGCGGTTTTCATTCCCAGGAAATGATGTGGGTCTCCACAATCGGTCATGCCGAAAACAGTTGACCGTTGCTTCTTCAAACGAACGATTGACTCCAATTTTCTCCCCGCGATTAGTAGATCGTCGACATACAGCAAGATCATCATCGCTTCGGATATACGCATATTCGGTAGAGCCTGGACGCCCTCCGGGATTTCCGTGTATATATCCTCCTTGAGATCTCCATGTAGAAACGCGGTTTTAACATCCATCTGGTGAAAAGGGAACTACTTGTGGACGCCTACAGCTTGCACGGTCCTGATGGTTGACAGCTTCGCAACTGGTACATAAGTCTCTTCGAAGTCCACGCCGTGACGTTGCAAGTAGCCCTTTGCTACCAACAGGGCCTTATAACGAGAAGAAAATGCTAGTCTCTTACCACGAGTTCAGATCAACGGTGATGAAATCGAGGTAGTAGACGGATTCGTATATCTGGGCACATTGGTGACCGCCGTTAATGACACCAGCAGAGAGATACAAAGGCGCATTATGGCTGGCAATCGTGCCTACTTTGGACTCCGAAGGACGCTGAGATCGAACAAAGTTCGCCGAACTACAAAGTTGACCATCTACAGGACAATAATTAGACCGGTTGTTCTTTACGGCCACGAAACATGGACATTGCTAGTGGGCCTTTGAACGGAAGGTGCTGCGTACGATCAACAGTGGAGTGCAGATGGAAGACGGAACGAGGAGGAGGCGAATGAACCACGAATTGAATCAGTTGTTGGGAGAACCTCATCGCTAAAATCGGTCGACTACGATGGGTTGGGCATGTCGTAAGAATGTCGGACGACAGCCCTCTCTGCCTGGAGAGGCGCGTAACGAACAAGGTGGATCGATCCAGTAGAAGGCAACCGGCGATTATGATTGGTCCCACAAACAATAGGCGTTGAGGCCATATCCAACCATGACGACTTCGGTACTCCTCGCATCCAACTCCTTTCTATGCTGGCCAGAGATCCTTGTAACCAAGACCACGGCGTTTTTCCAGACTTGGCCTCTCGTTGTACCAACACTCAGTCGGGGTTAGGCCTCTCGACAGGGCGGCGATAGGACTTCTGTTTACCAGATAAACGGCTGTAAAGACGGCATACGACCACATTGTCTTGAGAACTTGCGAATCGATGAGCATAGTGCGGACCTTCTCAACTATGGTTCGGTTGTACCTTTCCGCGACGCCGTTTCGTATATCCAACAGTCGGTTCGACCTGGATCGCTTTCTGCGAATAAAACTGCTTCTGGTTGTTAGAAATTGTCATCTTGGATATCTTCATATTGAACTTCGCCGTCACCATCGCCTCTTACTCACAGAATCGAGTGAACTCCTCTGACTTTCTCTTCATTAGGAACAGCATAGCGAAGTGGGTGTGATCATCTATGCAGGAAACGAAATACTTTGATCCGTTCCACGCGGCTGGTTCGATCGGTCCACAGATGTCGGAAACGCTTACATTCCTTGTTGACTGAGATGTCACAAACTAGCCGCTTCTGCTTGACATAGATTTGCCGACGGCACTGCAATGTTGACCTCGATCAAATTACCTCTCAAATTCGTAGACTTCATCGTGCTTCTTCAGAATCGCTTCGGAATCGCAGAAGATGACCACAACTCCACCTTTCAACCGTTTTTTTAACTGACATTAGGTTGTCTTGTAGTTTAGGAACGTAGAACACATCCTTCATATGCAACGGCGCATTCTTGTTGCTGCTTCCGACGATGGTTCCAACAAACTTGGACATCAGTATTTTTTCGTCTTAATCCACTTGAATCTTAATGGGTTGCTTTAGTTTGCGAGTATCCAAAAGTACTTCCGCTTGAATACCACTTTTCCGCTTTCTCGCTGTTGGAAGAATTTCCATTTCGTTCCCCCGGGTAAAGCATGGTTTGAGCTTGATGAGATGCGCCGACCGAGGGGTCGTAACACTTCTCCCCGGGTTCGCCAATGTTTTGGCTAACCTATACATCGCGTAGGCCATCTAATACGCCGAGCTTCGATGAGGGATGCTCATAGATGCTCGACATCGTTTGCGCCACTGCAGACCTTACCTGCCCGTCCTTACCCTTGTTGACCGTAATGATCCGTCCTTTGGGCCAACAGTTCCGTGATAGATCTACTGAGTCTACTATGACGACGACGTCGTTTACTTCGATTGGCCTAACCTCGCTGAACCACTTGGTTCGCTTCGTTAGATCCGGCATATAGTCCCGAACCCATCGTCGCCAGAAGATGTTGAGTTCGACCTGTGACGCACACCATAACCACGCAGAGCTGCTGCTCTGAGTTGAGACTGATTTGAGACCACTTGAGGCTCCCAGTAGAAAATGATTAGGTTTGAGGACTGGAGCATCTGGATCTTCTACCGGAACGTGTGTTAATGGACGGGAGTTATAGTACGTTCCCACTACTGCTTATATTACGTGATATAGAGTATCTTGACATCAGCAACTATATATCTAGTTTTCACTGGAAATAATGTACATGTCATTTGATATCAAGACACTCTATATCACGTAATATAAGTTGTAGTGTGAACGTACTATTAACGATGTTCTCCACTTCAGTAAGCATGTTGCGGAGTGATTCGTCGGTCGGGTTTCGCCCTGGTTTTATTTCCATTAGATTCTAGAAGACACACTCGGCATCTGGACTCACGATTTCTCGGATAATTATTGCTTGGTCCATTTCTTGGATAGTCTCCTTCAACTCCTTGCTTGCTGCCGTAAAACTTGTCCCACGATCGCTATAAATCTTGATTGGTACGCCTCGCCTTGTCATTACGTTCCCCAAAGCCATTATACAGGAATCTGCACAGAGTGAATGTGTGACTTCTAAATGTATCGCTCGAACCGTTAAACAAGTCGTTAGAACACCCCATCGCTTCTTAGTTCTACGCCCAACCACCACAGTAAGCGGACCAAAATAATCAACGCCAACATAGGAAAATGGTCTCGTGAACGCTGATAGCCTAGCTTCCGGCAGATCAGCCATGGGAGGTGGGAGCGGAACTGCCTTTTATTCCTAAATATCTGACACTCTGCGCTGATGTTCCTTCGGTATATTTGTCGCAACTCGTTTAGAACGGTGTTGTGGTTTCGGTGATGGTAATGTCCATGAAAGTCCTTCACGACTATCCAGGTTACGTGGCGATTCGGCGATAGAATGATTGGATTTCGTGCGTCCGTGCCTGCGTATTCACATGCATTTATTCTGCCGTGCATCCGTAACAGCTAGTGCTCATAGAGGAAACGGTTTAACGTATAAATCGGGCTAGACTTTATTGGCGACTTCTTGGATGGTTCTGCACACGAAAGGATGCCTATTTCGTTTGAATACGTCTCCACCTGAGCTAGCCGAAACAAAAAAACCCGTCTTCCCGAAACTCGTCCGCTGTGAAGGGCCGTCTTTTCGTGTAGACTGAAAACACGGCGAAAATTGTGACGAATGCGCAGTTTCCCTCAGTATCTGCCAACGAGAAAACTTCTGAACATCTACCACTGGAACTAGAACCTCTACATAATGGAAAAGAGCGGCATGGAGTTCCTCACTCGTTGTATAGGAGTATAGGTTTTCACAAAAATTTCGGCCCTTTGAACCATCTGCTTCCATCCGAAAGATCTGGTAGCCGTTCCCACTTGGTGGCAACATCCGCAACGTTTTCTCTCGAATTTATGTACCCCCAATCTGACATCTCAGTCGTCTCTAGAATCTCGCTGATCCGTGTTGCTACGAACGGTAAGTATCGCCGGTGATCTGACCGAATCCAGCACAAAACGTTACGCAAGTCGCTCCAGCAGAATCTCTTGTTGATCTTGTACGATAGAGATTTGGTTATTCTATTCGCTAGCCTAACTCCAATGACCGCTGCGTGTTCCAAGCTCTAGACTCTTCTCATCGGTCCTCTGCTCCCAATGACGTTTATACAAAATCCGAGCCACCAGGCAGTTTATTTGTGTTGGAAGCAAAAATATTGTAAACATTGCTGGGCAAGCGACCGCCGACGTCAAACTACCATAACATTCTATACTGTGAACTGATAATTTGACATCACCATAAACAACTGTGCCATGAAGATAAACATTGTGAGGAAACACAAATACCACTATACATTTACACATCCACGAATACCGTCAAGCCTGGTGGCCCGGACCTTGTATAAACGTCATTGCTCTGCTCCCTCATAGCTTCCATCACTGCTTGAGAATTGGAAACCCAGTGGCGCATGTCACACCCTGCTTGAACGTGAACGTGCTTTAACGTTTGCATTTAAAAAAATGGACTTTTTTCGGATGGCTAAGACAGATAATTGCGTTTGATAAATTTCCCATGGAAGGTAATTATTTAAGCTTACTTGCAAAAAAATTCTTCGCCCTTGCGAGCGGCCTTCCGGCAGTTAACCGGAACATTCGCCATGGCGGACGAAAACATGGGGGTAGGCATGTTTTTGAGTTCTTTCTTCGTTTTATTTATGAACTCCTCCTCAGTTTTCGCGACAAAATTGTTGGAGTAGATCTTACGCTCCATGTTGGCCCAGAAATTCTCGATGGGACGTAGCTGGGGGACGTTGGGCAAGTTCGCCGACTTGGGTACCATAACGATATTCAGCCGCTCCATCTCCTCCAACGATCGCTTCGGGTAGTGGGCCGATGCCAGACCGGCCAGAACATCGCGTCTTCGCTCTTGTCGTATTTCTTGATGAACGACGCAACTTCCGGCAGGCATTTCGTACTATAAATTTACCCGCTCATGGCCAGTCCGAAGCGAGAGAAGAGCGGCTTTGATATCCTCTTCTCGCTGATTGTCAGCCACAGCAGCACCTTCCTGGGAAACTTGGTGTGTGAAATGAACTTCACCTCGGAGCTCACTTCCTTCGTGGAGGAAGTAAAATACGAAGTGCCCTGCCAGTCGTTGCCACCCAGGATGCGATAGGTCTCGTCGTCCATCACCACCGCCACGTCGCGATTCGCCGGGGAAATCGAGTTGACCATCTTATTCAGCCGCTATCGCTGCGTCATTGCCTGCAGCTTCGAAAACATGTTCGACAGGTACTTTTTCACTGTTTGGCCGGTTGGACCGACGTTTCGGCCAAGCGCACGCACCGATTTAGCCACTTTTCCCTTGGTCTTCCTCTTCAGCATCCCTTGGAGCTTCTTGTCGCTCAGGGTCGTCGGCCTTCCGGAACCGGGCTTTCTTTCGACTGTTGTCAATTAATGCCAAGATGTTGTAGATGCCGGATCGGGCGTATCCGGCGTCCACAAAGTGCCGCACAATGTCCGTTTTCGACGCGGCGGGGTGCCGTGCTTTGAACAGAGTTGCCCTAGTAGCACACTTGTTGCCATTCGGTTGAGATAACATAAATATGACTTTCTAAGTCATAATCAAGTTACTACATCTAATAAAGGTCGTAGTGTGCTACATGGGTGATTCACTGTTTTTGCCATCACGGTTAGTGTTCGACTGATAGAGCTGTCAAATTTTGTCTGCTGTTTCATGGGTTGCTATGATTGATGCTGCATGGGTAGTTTCGTCAGTGCGGGTTAAGCTAAACACAAACGTTACATCCTTCGCTAGCTGAATTGCCACTTCTTCTGACTCTACGCTAACCAGAATATCGTCAACGTAATGCTGTTTAATGATAGCCTGTGCTGCCATCGGATAATGCGCTTCGAATTTGCTTGCGTTGAAATTCTTTATGTACTGCGCACATGACGGTGAACTGCTGGTTCCAAAGGTCATAACCTGTGCCACGTAAATGCTAGGTTCGCCTGTTGAGTCGTCACACCATAGAACCCGGAGACTATGTTGATCCTTCTTGGTCATTATTATTTGCAGGTACATTTCAGTATGAACTCCTTGTAAGCGATACTTTTTCTGAACTTGTACCATTCCGGATACTTCCATATCGAGCATCAGTGAATCACTCTCCAGACGTCGGTTGTTCCCAGTCCACTTAAGGCACAGTGGTTTTGGCTTTCCTTGCAAACTCAGCTCCTTTACTAGCCATCATCCAAGAAAGCATAGGTTTTTAAAGATTTCTTCGGACCATGTATAAGTACTGGAGCGACGCGTTGCCTTGTAATTGGTGTTGCATTTGTTCGCAGAAATGTTCTGACCAATTGCTCTAGAACTCTGATCAGAACTATTCGTAGAGTTTGTTCCCAATCCATCCCGTTGATTGTTGTGAAGAAGTTGATGATGTTTGAACGTACAACCTTCTGCGATTTACACCTGCCCGTGTGTTTCTTCAGGCACTTTCTACAAATGATTAGAACCGTTCTCTCTGTGCAGGTTAACGTAAGCAGGAGTTTTCTTGTTTCCCCGATTTGCTTTCGCTTCGCTACTCGACAGATGTGCGATAGGACGAACTGTTTCTGCTAGCTCGTAAAACAAATTTTAGAACGCCGTCAGATGTACCCGTGGCAGGGTGCGACGATATCTTGACCAGTCAACGACCCTTGAACGACAATTGGAGCTTATCTATAAGATCATATAATAGAGCTACGTTCTATAGAATTTTGCAAGATGACGTCACTCGTGAACGTGTGGTTCATCCTGATGAATGGAATTCAGTTTTGACAGGTATTCGTGGTTTGTTTGTTTTCGAAGTTCAAACAGACGGGTTCACCGAACCACGGACTCTGTAAAAAAATTCATCCAGTTCATTTTGCGAGGTTATGTTAGGTTGGTATAAAACTCAATTGGAGATGACGTGCAGCATCAATGACGTCTATATAAGGTCTGGGGCAACACACTGCTTGCTTGTATTGGAAGCAAAAATAATGTAAACATTGCTGAGCCGACGAGTGATGACGTAACACTATTGAACTTTCTATTGGCGGGCATAGGTTCAGATTAAAAAAATCGGTTCAAACGTTTATTATGAATGCTGAATTGTGGAAATAATCATGAAACAAATGCCATTTATTGAGCAGAAGCATTTCCTCCCGAAAACATGGATCATTTAAAGTGAATTTAACTAAGGTAATTGATTTTTTGCCACACAAACTTTCAAACGCTGAGACTTGACAATCGAGTAGCGATATAGAGCCAATTTTCCATCATCGGTAGACTGGAACCGGTTGAAAAATTAAGTTTTATAGCGCATACAATAAACAATCACGGAGCGAACGAATCAAAATAAATAGTATGACGTAGCACTTGGCGAGCTTTTGTGTAGCGTGCGCAAGGAGTGCAGTGGTATTAGTGCAATGAGCGAGTTTTGCTCATTTCACTAATACTGTTGTTGCTACTGCGCCAGACCTTATATAGACGTCATTGGGGTGAAGCCAATACAGGTGAAGGTACAGGTGGTATACAGGTGGCAGAAGTGGTTCAGTTGTATTAGTGTAATGCAAAGTACTTGAATTGTGTTCGTGAGATGTTTTCTGTTGTTTGTTAACATGCGTGACAAAGATCTCCAAAAACAACAATTCATAGCAGCAGCAAATCCCAAGCCGGAATGTTTATTTTCGGTATTTGGTATAGCTTTTAAAGGGTTTCGGCTTAGAAAAGTCATTCTTGTGCTGTAAAAGGTATAATTGGTAAAGTAAACTTACATTGTTTTCATTCGCTTGTTTTTGGAGTTTTACGTCACTATCCGAAATCATGGATTGTTCACATATGTTTCGTTACTAATTAGGCTTAGTGACGTTTAATCACCTTTCCCTTCCTGGTCAGAGGATGATGGTTTGTTTGCCTCCAAATGATTTCCCTTCTTACTTGCAATCCTTTGATCTAAATGGCGCTGTGGTGTGCGTGCTTTAAATGTCACAATAGCCTAATACCGACAAACACCCTTCTCTTCGCTACCTGTATACACCTCATTTGGGTGAAGCAAGGTGTGAGCTTGAAGGGATACCCCGACCGAGGGGTCGTAACACTATTATTATGATATTCAACGAGTATTTTTTTGTAATTAATTTTGTTATTGTGGCTCAATGGTAACATATTTAGTGATCAAACAATGATAACCAGGTATTAGTATTCGTTATCAATTTGGTATAATCACTTGCTCGGGTAAGCAGAAACTGAGCTTAATAGTTAGATCGTAGTAAGTTTTTTCCTACGCGGTCACCGATCTGGATGTACCATTCATCGCTATCGGCTAAATAAATTGTGCCGTTCCGTATCGTTTCTCGTACCAATTCTTTTGTTGAAAAGTGTTGCCCCTCCGACTTCTCGTGTTGCCAGTAATAAACCAGCAATCAACGAAATTCCGAACAACATAAATCTATGTCGCAACTTTTTTTTAAACCATCGGTCAGTGGCAGCAGAAATGTTTTGTCGCCTGTAGAAAACGGCACAAGAATGTCATGACATTTTCTCTTTTGCGTGTGTTCAACTTGGTTGAAATGAACAATGTTAAATGTTATGGAAATAATATCAAAACGCAGTACATTTACCACCCTGTAATAATTGTAAAAGATTTTAATATTTTCAAATCGTTTATATACTTTAAAGAGTTAACACAGACATCGGTGTAGATGCCAAATGGCGTGATAAAGCGGAAATAGGAATGTCCGAATTTTTGGACCATTGTTGTCCAGGAATAAAATGTTGAATCCCCGATCAATCCTATGATATAATGAAGCAGTTTTGCACACTTTTATCCAGTCTCGATTTTTCGATAGCCCTAGCACAACTCATGCGACAAACACAACCACCACCAGCTTGATTCTGACCCACGTTCTGACTTATTATTTTCCCCTTTTTCCACTTTCAGGACACCAAAAACCTAGACGGCGACACGTTCGAATCGTTGCTGCAGAACCAACGCCTCCACGAGCTGGTCAACCCGGTCAAGTACACCCGCCTGTCCTGCCTGGCCGCCCGGGTGCTGCAGCGTCACGCCATCGAATACCACAACCAGGTGCCCAAGTGTTTGTACGAATTTATCGATTCACACTAGACCTATGGGGATGGCCGGACGGTCGCTCGCTCGACGGCAGCCGGACGATAGCAATACTGTGCATAGGTTACTGACCGTTTTTAGTTGGACAAGGCTTCAGTGAGCTTGGATATTTTGTTCTGTAATTTAGGATTTAAGAGAGCGAGAGTGAGTGCAGAGAGTAGCAAAGAAAATTTGACACCTATTTACAGGTTTTAAGTTTTCGCAAGCGTGCTGCCCCCTAGCGGGGAATTTAGTTTTGACAAATGCTCAGCAATTCAATCACAGTTTTGACACGATTTTCATTGATTATTACGACCGTCAGCTACCGATTTGAGCGAGCAATTCAAAACGGACTAGAGTGATGAGTTTCATTTCAGAGTGTAAAGAATAAACAGTTAGAGCAGGCTTTAGCCCCTCTGCGAGTTACATACCCAGGAAGGTTTCATTTCTTAACCAATGTGACAGTTCGCCATTTTGTGATGAGCTCGCAGTAAAGCTACGAGAAGTGCTTCTTTTCAGCTGTCGTTTTTTTAGCCTCGGACGTGTTTGAACCCTGCAAAGGGGTTTCGTTACAAAATGAGAAGATTAAGTTACTTTTTCGTGTTCGTAGTAAGATTTTTCGTTTAGTTTGTAAGAGCTCCTACGTTTTCCTATACCAATTTTACATATGCTTAAGCCTGTGAGAGAAAGAGACGAACAAACGTCGTGAGAAACGTACGGTGATAATTAAGAAAGAAATAGGTTTTAAAGAGAACAACTCCCTGGAAATTTCATTTATCCGCTCATTGAACTGGTTATTTTTGTTAGCTTTATTATTCTAGTGGAACGATTCATTTAAGTTTCCTACCAGTCGTCTTCATTTCATTTTCAAAGTGTTCATGTAACGAACAATGTACTAAGCAGCCGGTTTATCTGCTAAACATCACTGAATATAGAACAATTTCACTTACCGAACAAATAAGAAATGCTCCCTTATCTTCGATCCGTCAGGATTAAATATTAGCTAGAGAAATATCAAAAACAAATCCTTCACTGCAACATCAATCCTATTCGGTCTGACATGTAACCACTACCGACCATTATAGAACACCACCTTTCGCTAAGTGATACCGACCACGCACCATCTCGTTTCATCATGGACTACTGTCTTGGTACTATATCTTGCTGCTTCTCAATCTATATCGTTGAATAATAGCGCTGCTGTGTTGGTGTAATAACCCGAGAAACAAAATAATAAACAATTCACCTTTAAACCGAACAGGCAATGAAACAGACTTATAGCGTTTAAATGAAAGTAGCAAAACTAAACAATTGTAGACAAATTAACAAAACCAGTAGGAGAAACAACGTTTCTTGAACATCAACCACACATCCAGTACGTGTAGCGTGCATTAGGGAGATTTTGACGGACGAGGAGAAACAATACAATCGCGCCATTTGCATACGTGTTACAACAAAACAGAATTCAACACAGTTAATAAGTGAACAATGTAGAAGGAAGGAAATGTATCATTTTAACCAAACGTTAAAGAACGTATCATCCAACCGAAACTGGAATGGAAAAAGAATAAAAAAAGAACAATATTTTAGTAGATGGTAACAGGAGAATGGAAAGCAAGGCAGGTTGAGAACGAATAGGAACAACACAACCGTTAACAGGAACCAGAACGATTATTATTATTATAAAAGATTATACAGAACAAAAATTATGGAAAATCATTTGTTGGATGGTGTAAGTTGAACTTTATGTGAAAGAAAATTCCCCCGATAAGAGTTGCAACGATTCAATATTTCAGGGTTTTGATAGTTCGATTAGAGATTAGATTAGATTTCTTTATTAAAGAGACTTCCAGCCGGGGACTATTTTGATAAATCGCCAGGAGACGTGCTTATCCGGATTGTACTGTCATTCCCAGAATTTCATTCCCGGAATGTATCAATTCCCGGAAAATAATTTCCCGGAAAAGTTAATTTTCTTTTTTTTTTCTCAAATCTTCAACTGATAAAACAATAAAATGTGGCTTTTGAGTATACAGTAACTGTTCGCTTACTGGGCTAAGTGCACAGCAGGGATGCCAGATATTTTTTTCAAATGTCTGTGATAAAAATTTGAAATGTCTGGAAATGTCTTTAAAAGTCTGTCATTTTTTTTAGAAAATTATACTTCTTTCAACGAAAAAACGTAATAAGAGAGCGAGTTATGTTATTATCGCTATTTGTGTGATTATGTAAACATGTCTGCATCTTTTTCTTGGATTGTATGCAACCCTACACAATTGTTTCATATTATTAAAGTGACACTGAAGCTTTAAGCATTCGCATAGATGACACAATTTTCCATAGTTTTGTTTCCCCCTGTAACGCTCTTTCCAGTTTTGTATTTTAAATTTGATAAATTCAACAGACTTTTTTTTATTCAACAATAACCATTGATCGTGGGTACCATATTTAAATATGGTGTCATCATCACTAGATTATCAATATCATTATGGTCATATGATTTTGGAAAAGACTACTTCTTCGGTTAGTCAGTGATTATCTCTTAAATTTCAGAGGAACTCTTTCCTGATCTTCTGCAAGGCTCTTTGCCTTATTCTGGGAAGTTTCTTCCTGAACTTCAGGCAAAGCTCCTCATGAACTTCCTGCCAGTCACTCCTTATTTTCTTCGAAATTCACATTCAAGAACCCAACCTTACCTTCCAGAAACATTTGGTATTTTTTGTTTGCTAAACATAGTTACTTTCTGCACTTCTGATAAGGCCCATCCTGAACTACGAGGAAAGTTTCTGCAAGACTTTGAGAAAGTACTCTTCAGAATTTCTTGGAAAATCTTCTAAGTTGCTAGAAGTTTCTCCCTGAACTTCTGAGAAGTTCTTTTCTGAACTACAGAAGAGATTATCTGAACTTCAGAGAGTATTGTCCTGAACTTCGGGGAAGTTTGTTCCTAAATTTCTGAGAAATTCCTGCTTCAACTACTAGAAAGATCCTCCTATACTTCTGAAAAGTTTCTTCTTGATTTTGTCAAAAGAATCTACCATAACTTCTGAGATTTTGTGAACTTCGAGAAGTTCTCATTCTGAACTGCTGGAATGTGCGATTCGGAACTTTAAGGAAGCTCTCTAGCACATCTAGGTTGTTCCAATTAAGCTTTTGATCTCTTGAGAACTTCTGTAAAGTCTTCTTGTGAACTTCTGAGGAGTTCTTTACTGATTTTTTCCAAACTCCTGATTGGTCTCATCGTGAACTGCGAGTAAAATTTTATTGAAACTTTAGGAAAGCCGTCTCCAAAACTATTAAGAAAATTCCCTTAAATTTGTTCTTGATGTTTTTTCCTGGACTTCTGAGAAGACCTCTTCTGAACTTTTGGTAAGTTTTCTCCAGAAATCCAACTCAAATTAGAAGGAAGTACCTCCAATGCTCCTAGAAAGTTTCATTCTGTTATTTCTAAAAAATTTTGAGATATCCTTATTCTGAAATTTTGAAATGTTCTCCTCTGAGCTTTGGAAAAGCTGACTAGCCCTTCTGGGAAATTCCAACTAACCTTTTGAGAATTTTCTTCCGGAACATCTGGGAAGTTATTTCCTGAACCTCAGAGAAGTTCTCTCCTCAACTTCTTTGATGCATAGTCCTGGAAAATTTTTTCTAATTTAAAAAAAAAAACTATAGCCAGTGCCCTTCCTGGTAAGTTCCCGTCTGAAATTTGGGGAAGTTTTTTTCTGAACTTCTGGGAAGTTCAATCTTGAATTTTTGGGAAGAACTCCAAAACCACTGAAAAGTTCTAAATCCTCTCCCTACACTTTTTCCTGAAGCTCTGATAAGGCCTTTCTTGATTCTTGGGGAAGTACTGTCCTGAAATACTGGTAAGTAAGGTCTTGAACTTTGGTAATGTTCTGTCCTGAATTGTTGATGGTTCCTCTTACTTGAACTGCTTGCTCCCAATACTTCTGAGTAGTTTCTACCTGACCATCGGAGAAGCTTTTTTTTCGAGGAAGTCTCTTCTTGAACTTCTAGATATTATCTTCCCGAAGCTTCCTTTAAACTTCTCAGGATGTGCCTTTAATTCTGGATCGTTTCTTTCTATATTTCTCGGAATCTAGGACTTGTTCAGGGGTATATGTCTAAATCCATAATGCAAATGTACTGAAATGACGACCGTTTGGTAGTACTCGTTGAGAGCAAATGTTAAGATCACAAAAGTAATAGTATTCAAATGAGAAAATAAAATCTCAATCTCCTATATCGTTTTAACAATATGTCAGATGGCAAAAGGCAATAGATAAACGTTGAACTAGGCGGTTAAGTTGCCATAAAAAATGGCAATTTTCACGAACATAATGTTTGCTGTACTCTATGCCAAAATTTTCGAATGTAATCCAGACCGAGTGCAGACATTAAAAACCTTAACAATATTTGTTCATGCAAAGGTTATGTGGTGAAAACGCGATTAAACTATTTGAAAACAATAACATAAAATTTTGGTTATATGTATATCTTCCATCTGAAATATAGTTTTGACTAACAGCAAATTGTTTATATTTATGCGGGTTATATTAAGGGAACATCCATTAATTATGTCACGCAAAAAGTGGCTTTTTGAAATATACAAAATAATTCAAATGTCTGTAAAAGTCTGCAACACAAATAAAATGTCTGCTAAATGTCTGCATCGTTAAAAAAGTCTGCAACAAAAATGAAAAGTCTGCAAATTTACAGACATGTCTGTGAATATGGCATCCCCTGGTGCACAGTCCAGTTAGCGGATGCTGCTCGATAACTGGGCTGACATTTCAGATGTAAATAATTTTCGAGGGGGCTTTCGATCTGATTTCGGTTGGCATATTTCATTGCGCAATATATAAATTTCATAATGTTTTTATGCTTTGTACGTTATTGCGTTGTAGCATATTGTGAACCCAATTGTTCAAACTATTTTGTATGGGATTACAACTCAATTTCGTACGATTTAACAATTTTTCACTCCTCCAACAGAACCTTCATGCCTTTCACATGCCCCTTCCGAATTTCGACAACAAGATTTCAAACGCTGATTCTTGAAGTTTATTTGCTTTTCAACTGGGCTATAGCAGCCCAGTTAAACAGCACCCAGTTAGCGAACAGTTGCTGTATCTATATTCATCAATAAAAGAAAAGAGACAAAAATGAACTGCAGGAAGTGTATCCGAAAGAAAAGCAAATAAGGATTGGACTCGGAAAAAATGCGGCACGTTGTTTTGGGTGTAACGGTTTATCGCGTGAGTAAAACTTAATGAAATACTAGTTTAGAGTGTTATGTTTATGTGTGCAAAATTTTATAGCGATCTGTCAAGCAATTTTCAAGATGCATTCGAAACAAGAAGAGCTACACCAGCAAATCTTGGGCACGGTGATCGATAATCCTAGTCAGTCGCACAGATGGATCGGCAAAAGGCTTGGAATCCACCATTCCACCGTGTCCCGGGTTGTGAAGATGTTCCACGAGTCGAAGACCATCGAACGGCGCGCTAGAAGCGACCGAAACCCGAAAACGGAATACCTAGAGAAGGCGCAGAAGAAAAGGCAGTACTTTAAGAATAATCCGAACCTTTCTACCCGAGACGTGGCTAAAAAGGTCAATTCGTCGAAATGGTTCGTCCAGCAGACCATGACTTAACCTACAACTACAACAAGTATTCTGACAGAACATTCAGGCTTCGCTGCAGTTTCACTGTAAGGGCTCTTGTTAGCCTACCATTGTGGACGACTGTGGTACCATCGGTAAACAACGACAGAGATCCATTTTCAAGGAGCGGGGTTACGTCCGAGGTGAAAAGGTTGAACCGAAGGGGCCTAGTATACTTCTCAGCGGAACGCCGGCGGAGATCTCTTGCGCATCGGAAACTGCACCGTGCAGCGAAACACGGTACGTCCTGTATTGTATCGAAGATTGGGAAGATTGCATCATGCCACACGTTATCAAAGACCTTTTCGATGTCGAGAAGTGCCATGTCAGATGATTTTGCTACAGACCTGTTCCGTCTGAGGATGGTAATGACTCGATTAAATTGGTGAATTGTCGACCAACCACATCGGAAGCCAAATTGTTCATCGAGCAAGATGTTCAGCTCGTCGGCAGATGGATTGGTCTATTTCTCTTGGCAGAGGAAGGACCTTTCCCAGGTTTCTGGATGGAGATGACTTTGGCTGACTTCCAACACGAGGGGAAGTAGCTAAGTCGCAGGCATTGGTTGGAGATCAACACCAGATGATCGTAGAACTGGGGGCTCAAGCTCCAAGTTCATGAGGTTATAGAAACCTGGGGAATTCATGTGCTTAGACGTTTTGATATAGGTCAACAATTCGTCAGCTGAGGTCTCCAACTCTTCCGAAATGTCGTTGGGACTTTGATGTTGTCTGTGTAAGCTCGCTAACGACAGCTTCATGGGGACTGACGATGTTATGTACGGATTTGTGGGAGTTGACGTAGTGTCTTATCTCAGCAGCCTTTTCTGCAGGAGTTATCAAGCAATCTTTAAAGCCATTGCTGTTTAGTTTTTAATATATTTGCCAACTTCCAGAACGGCTTGCACAATCTGAAAGCGAGCGAGCCTTGTCGGCAAAACTGTTATTCTTAAGGCCTACCATTCTGGCCATAATAATTGTCGACACTCGATTACAGTGACTAGCGTTGGCAAACCGCTGGTATTGCCTTCTGGTGGAGTTGCGCAATTGTATCAGTTCTCCAGTGGATCTATCAATGGGTACAAAGTTGCTTACCCGATCTATAGCTAGGACATGTTGCTCTCGGGCCTGGGAGTTCGCTTGATCGATGCTCTGCAGCTGCCGTTCGATGTCATCAATGTCGTCAATGTGTTGTCGGAACCTCTCCTATCTGGCGCGATGGTTGACCGAGGAGCCAACTTCGGCCACCACCGGATGGTGGCCTCGAGCTGAGCTCCTGGTGCACGATCGGCTGGGCGATGTTGTTCCCCATGTTGGTGAGTGAAGATGTCGATTGTTGAGTGAGCCGGGCCCAGGATGGTGTAATGACCCTCTTTCAGGTCGTCCTGTAGAATGATGCCATTTCGGGTGCACCGGGTGTTTCCTCAGGTTTCGTGTTTCGCATTCAGGTCGCCGGCGATGATAAACTGCCCCTGCCTCCGAGTTAGTTTTGCGGATGTCATTGTTACTGTTGTTGATTGCCGTTACTGGCTGGCGTATCGGTGCCTGGCTTGGTTTCGGACCAATAGGCCTGCAGCATGTATTGTGATAGGGCCGCAAGGCAGATTCGACCTCAACTCCGATGGCTTCGATAAACTGTCGATGTCGTTCCTGCACTGATGAAGTCACCGAGCTCGGTGATTTTGTTCGGGATGGAACAAGCATTTCAATTTAGGATGGTGATACCATGCGTTTACGGTCCATGCTTGCACAGGAACTGTTATTCCTTCGAGTGGCAGGAACGTGGTTGACGGTAAAGCTTTTGGACGTACTCCACCATTTGCTCCGAGTCGTAGAGCTGTCCATCGACAGGTGGTTGCGTGGAGGTACTGCAACCAAGATTTCACTAGCCTGGAGGAGGAGTCGGTGTGAAGGAACGTCGGGAGTTTCCCCTGTCCATCCGAGGTGGCGGACGGCGTTCACCAGGCCAGGACTTGGTGGACGCCTGCTTTCGGATCTCCAAAAATTCCGTACGTTTGGGAATGGTTCGGTTGCTGCCTTCATGATTTGCACCACAGTTGGCGCATTTTGGAGGGGCATCTTCGTCCATCGTGTCACAATTCTTGGTAGTGTGCTCCAGCACATTTACTACACAGCAGTTTCATGTGGCACTTTTGGGTTCCATGGCCGAACAATGTGGCAGTTGCCACATTGCGTCACGTGGTGTTGGCTCAGGAGATACCGATCCGACTCGATAATGACCTTGAAAAGGGCCCGTATTTTCAACAGGTCCGCCATCATGACAGAACCCTTCTCGAGGTAGACCAGATAGAGTTAGTCCCGATGATTTCCCTGTTGTTGTCGTCTGCTTGGGAACACCTTCATTGGTTTCAGAGCCGCCATTTGCAGCTCAGCAATTATTGCCTCCGGAGTGAATTCCGGAAGGCAACGCAGAGTCCAGCGGCTTGCTTCCGGGTGCATCGTGCGTTTAAAACTCGTATCGCTTTGCAAGTTTCCGTTCAGCACACGATTTTTGAGCCCGCACTGCACAGCTTGTATAGCGGATTACCTTGAATTTCTCCAAGCTCGTTCCTAAGTGCAGTGATATCTCTCTAGCGGCGGGATTTCCGTTTTTGGTATCTCCTGTACCGGGAGTGCATCAATACGATTGCTTACTAGTAGCCGGGCGTTCGGGGAACCGGTTTCGTCATGCCGCAATTGCTTGCAGCTGCTCGGTTTCAGCATGGCTTCAGGAGCTGCTGCCGCTGGTGCGGATTTCACCACATGTTGATTTTTTCAACCCATTGCCATGGCAACAGGTCGAACAAGGAAACTTGCACAACTTTGCAGGGCTTCCTTCTGGTTTACTATCGCTAGTAAATTAGCAAGCGCCGCGTGAACCGGACGCGCAATCAAGAGAGATCGGACGAGGGGCCGTTATGTGATCGATTTCCATGGCATGTCGATTTCGCTCCAGCTTGATACGTTGAAGTAGTTTCGTCTGTCCATCGGCTACTGGATCTTCGGCGCCGAGGTATTCCAGTGTGACGATGTGCTTGGTCCTTCGAGTATATCCACCATTCTTGGCTACACCGATTGTGCTCCGGTTGTCGCAGCATAGTTGAATCGGATGTTTTTCACAAAGTTGTGACAAAGCAGACTCTGCCTCTCAGTTCAACAAAGCCATGGTTGGTTGCCTCTTACAGCTGCAGGACACCGCTCCTCCTTAAAGTAGGAACACGTATCCGCTGAATGATTGCCGTTAATCCAAATCCGCCGCCCAATTGGCATCGGAATAGCCAATTATCTCCACATTCGCTGGTCTGGAGTACTGCAGCTACATCGATGATGTCCCTCTGAGGTTTGACGGCTTGCAAATGATTCGTTTCCTGGCTTCGTGTTGTACCGACTAAGCAGGATGAAGGCAAACAGGATATCTGGCCTGGTACATTGGGCCAGATACATCAGACACCCTACAGCTTCCTGGTACGGCAGTTTACCTTCGCCATGTGTTCGGCTTCCTCCTCGGTCTGCAGTGACTTTCTTGGTCAGCTTGATACCAGTGTTCATTGGTGTTGAAGTGGCCTTGGAATGTTGGATTTTGAATCAAGCAAGGACAGACTGAATGTACGCTTCTTGGTTGAGCGCAGTGTCATCCTCCGTTTGGGTGATATGGATTTCCAGACAACTTTTAGGTGGTCCAAAATTCTTCATCCGGAACCAAATTGCAAAATTTCGTTTTTATTTTTTCCTTCCTAGCGACAAAGGGTATCTTGCCATCATGAATCTTGAAATAAAGGCACGGATCGTACCTCGTAGATTTCAGTCACAGCTTCGTCAATGCTGCATTCAGCTTCCTATTCCATACGTGACTAATCAAGTCAGCCTGTACAGGGCCTTATTCAAACGGCAGACCTTTGCTTCCTTGACCGGGCTGACTCGAAACAGGACTGAACACAAAAGGCTGAAGCATACAAGGCCGAATCAAATAAAGCTAGCGTCGAATAGCCGATATAAAGGCACTGAATCGAAAGAACATTGTAAGAGATTAACGAAAGAAACATACTGTAAATTCAGCTTATCTGTGAATACAGTATGCTGGCAGAATGACACATGGGTTAGTAACAGCGAGATCGCCTGAAATTCTGGTCATCGCCATAAATTACACTCGTCGTAGGGTGAAAGTTTGCGCATTGTTGACGATTTTGGCCTGTAACTAGGGGAAACAGCGCGCGTGTCAACTTGATATCTGCAGCAGGGAAAGCAGCGATGTGCCTAGGTTAAAGGTTACAGGAATTCGACTTCCGGCAATAGACATTTTGACGCGTAATGACGATTCCAATTTTGGCACTTGAAGATCGAAAGTGGTGGTGAATCTTGGAAACCAAATCTACGATTCGCCTGCACTGCTGGAACACCTAAAACATTTTCGGATGCTCGTGGGAGAATGTTGTATTCATTCAGCAGTACTGATATCAGTATGTCTTTATTCTGTTTCGCTTTGAACTTTTCGATTTCGTCGTGCCTCATTGCCACATGTCGTAAACGAAGCTGGTAGACGTGATCTTATCAGATCATGTAGCTGTTCACTAAACCGAACGTTGTAGCACAGAGAACAGACATCCAAGCTGGAGTGTCATCAGTGTGTAAATTTCTGTAACTGCTGTTTTAAAATTATAGCTCGTTTTCGTTAGTTTTGGTGAACCGTATGATGATGGCGCCACTTGCCCGCCTCGAGATGTCTTTAAATTTTAGTTTGATGAAACCTAAACTAGGGGACGTTGTTTTTACAGCGGAATTTTTAAAATTTGGAAAAAGTTCGAGCCTAGTTGTCTTTTTTATCTGGTTGTAGTTCACTGCTTAAATACTTTCGATGATTTTTCAAGTTTCCCAATATCAGTCACTTCGCTTGTGTACTTAGGCGAGCACAAAAATCGCCAACGCTAAACTGTACATGTCGGTTGGTTTTTTCCGGTCCTGCTGGCTCGGAGGATGACGTCGATTGGCCCCCTGGTCGCAGCATGTCGAGTGTGTTATATTGTTCGTAATAATTAAATTTTATCACCCCTCTATTATATCAATTACGAGATACATTAAGCGTAATTTCGAGCGCGTATCTGAGAGGACCAATAAACAATATGGACTCGTTAAGGACATACGGGATCGAGTCCCTATCAATTCGTAGTTTCCTGAGCACAAACAACAAATACCATTAGGACTTCAGGCGTGAAATTTTCAAGAATCGTTTGCTCCACTGGAGCATCCATCGGTTAGCAATTTGAGCGTTGTTTGTTTCTAATCTCACAAATCGCGAGGTGATAATTAACCTAACCTATAAATAATATGGAAAAAGGACTCCCTCCAGTTTCACCGCAAATAAAGTGTTTAACTGTCTTTATCCGAGTGTCCGCATTTACGCATGTATTAAAGCATGGTGTCAGAGTGTTCCGTGGTAACGGTTACGTGAAACGTGTAAAATTCACGGTAATAGTTCGGTATCGTGTTCGAAAGACATTTCTTTTTATATCCCAAGCCCATGTTGAATTACGTTTACTGAAACGGAAAAGCAAAGAATCAAAAAGAAATTTCTGCAACAGTATCCACCTGAAAAAAAAAACTAAAATTAAATTTGGAATTTGTATGGTTTCCACGCAAACTTACCGGAGCTGTCACTTTTACTTTCGGAAAAATAGTCCGCTCGATTATTCCGTAAGTGAAGGTGACATTTCGTTCCACACAGAACAATTATTGTCAAAATTTCGTAACCTCTTTACTTTTTAGGTCGATACTGGCCTTATAGGTAGTTATCATTGTACCTAAGGTTTGAATATCGTAATGATTACCATATTCATAATCATTATCATTTATAAGGAAAACTTGCCTATCGGAAAAAATACGGTTTACGGTTGGTTCTACTGTAGCCACTGCTGGTAGATTTTATTTTACACTGGGTTTGTTTTGAACATCTGATATTGACAGTTCTAGTTGAGAATTTCAAAATGCATTGAATCGCACCGCACAGTCAATTCTTATCAGTGATTCTCTTGATTCCTGTATTTTTTTTTTGTTCATTAGTGGTGCATTGAAAATGAACCACAATAACTTTCCAACAAGTTTTCCACGTTTTGAAAAGTAGTGCCTAGAAAAACCAACGCAAAATGCTCACCAAAAATCTATTTCTCTCACCCTGCTGGAGAACCGTCCACGGAAGCAGCTATTACATCATTGCTAGCCGTGGTTACTCATCCAACAAATCTACCTCCACGACGGACGGTCTCAATCCACAGCAGCAGCAGCAAGGTCAGTATGAGTACATAACCCTCCAGGAGCCGGAATCGAGCCGCCATCAGGCACGACAATCAACCACCTCCGGCAGCAATGTGGCGATCCAACGAGTCGGTTTGCTCGATTTAGCCAAAAGCAAACTGTACGAAGCACAATCGTTCTACAACGAATTTAGCGGAATGGGCGAAGTCATTGCTGCCCAGGCCAAGGTTATTGAGATTCAGGACCAGCTGCAGCTGGTCCAGGAACGCCGAAGGCACATCCTGCTGGAATTGACGCTGATCCGGAAAAAGATGCAGGACATCCATTTGGAACTGCAGAAGGCAGTTCGCGGCGAGCACCGGTATGTGGAGCTGATCAAGGAGGAGTTCGATGTGAGTTGGGCGTTTGGAGTTCAAAACGGATTAAAAAAATTACCCGCTTTTATTGTTTGTAGGTGATAGCCCGAGAGAAGGAAAAGAATCAAATCTTCCAGATTGTGGATCAGGAAGAACGGGACTTATTTTCGCACCTGACAGCAGCAGTGAAGACCTCGCACGAGAAGGAACGAACCCAGGCAAACAATGTCAAGTACTGGTCCATCATCGGTTCGTGTGCGGGTGCGCTGCTGGGAATCATTGCCACGTCCATCAACTACTACTACCGGAATACGCAGTTTGAAGCCATCAAAAGACCACGAACGAGGGCGTCAGTCGGCTGATGGTGGTTGATGAAAAAGTTGATTGGATTGGGCGCTTCGCTGGACTACATAGTGAAGTATGTAGCACTGAGAAAGCAGGAAGACGAAAAGGAGCGATTACAGGCGATAAAGGCAACCCAAGAGCAGAAGCACAGTGCAACGGAAGGTTGGGGAAGCTATCTGAAGCGGAATACGGTGCGGGTTTACAGGTTTTTCGTACCAAATATTAATAAATAAGAGTGGTTGATGAGATTGCAAGGTGTGTCAATTCCGAAATACCAAATACTCACTTTGTATCAATACGGTGCTGGTTTTCTTTTTCATCGAAGACATCCGAGGTCAGTAAGAATCTGGGCGCTCGTGTGCAAAGTAGTCGTGGCAAATTTTGAGTAGGGTAGAGTTCTTTTAATTTGCTCAGAAGCTCCTGAGTCTATTGCCAGTACTTTCAATGATTACTCATAATTGTAAGAATTTTTCAGGTTGCCCATAAAACTGATACAATGAAGTGATAGCGTGATATATTTTTTGGGACTTATTGCGGTTTTCACTTTTCCCGCGACACCCGTAAAAAGGACAGTGACTCCCAATTGATTTACACGTGCGGGATAAGGGATCAAGTCTCTATCAATTCGAAGTTTTCTGAGCACAAACCTCTAATACGAATTGAGTGAATGGTTTGTGTATTATGAAGCGCTAGTTACTACCAAGTTCGGTACGCGTATGTCCCGCTTCATGTGCGACAACGGAGGGGAATACAAAAACAATGTGGTCCAGTCGTTTTGCCAGAAGAAGGGGATCGAGATTCAGTGGACGGGTCCGTACACACCAGAGCTCAATGGAACCAGTGAACGGATGAACCGCACCGTGATCGAGAGGGCTCGTGCGATGCTTGAAGACTCTGGACCGAACAAATCGTTTTGAGTCCAGGCGGTTCGAACTGCAGCGTACTTAATAAACCAATCGCCAACGAGTGCAATCGATCCGGATAAGACTCCCTCTGTGTCAAGGCTTAGGAGTTTCGGATGTGCTGTCTACGTGCTAGTCCCACAAGAGCATCGAAAGAAGCTGACCCTAAGGCGTGGAAGGGGCTTTTTGTTGGATATGCGGCCAAAGGCTATCTAGTATGGAATCCCAAGGAAAACTCGCTCGTGGTCGATCGCGATGTGGATTTTCGACCAGGAAGGTGTATCGGTGATTCGTGTCGGTGGACTTGAATGCGACACTGAAGAAGAGAAAAGTGATGTGGACTGTGAATCGTCGGGTGGTTCCGATTTCAAGTCGGATGAAATCAGAAGCAATAATGATGATGACGATGAACCGTTTACGAGTTTCGTTGACGACGAGCTTGCTCCAGACAGTGATGGTGACTCAAGTGCGCGTCCGACTAGGAATCGCAATGCCTCGTCGTGGTTGAGTGACTATGATGTTTACTATGCCGGGTTCGCGCTGAATGCGATGTCGTATGTGGATGGCTTGCCTAATACAGTGTCGGAGTTGAGGAAAAGAGAAGACTGGCCTTTGTGGAAGCGAGCGATGCAGGAGGAGATGGATTCATTGGCAAGAAACGATACATGGTCCTTAGTAGAGCTGCCTGAAGGGCGAAATGCCGTCACGTGTAAGTGGGTTTTTAAAGTGAAGCCATCCGACGACAACGAAGCGAAAGCACCACGGTAAGGCAAGATTGGTGGCCAGAGGATTCACTCAGAAGCAAGACAACGATTACTCTGACAAGTTACTACAACTTCTTATGATCGTAATGTGCTACTTGGGATGGTGCTTGCACTGGCCAACCATGAAGGGTGGACTGTCCATCAAATGGACGTGAAATCCGCCTTCCTCAATGGGAAGTTGTCCGAAGAAATATTCATGTATCAGCCGGAGGGTTTCGACCAGGGGAACGGCCTCGTGTGCCGTTTGCGTAGATCCATGTACGGCTTAAAACAGTGAGAAGCTATAATGACCTGTCCATGGAACGTCGTGGGTCAGGAGAGACTCAAGTTATCCTGGTGATTTAAGTGGATGACGTGCTCATCACAAGTACTTCCTGTGAGCTAGTCGGTACGATCAAGAAATGTCTCGCTACCGAGTTTGATATGACGGACGTCGGTGAGGTGAAGAACTTTCTAGGAATGCGAATCGATGCCAATGAGAAAACCCTTCGGATCAGTCAACGACGCTATTTGGAGAATCTTTTGGATCGGTTCCAGATGCAGGACTGCCGTCCGAACGCCACGCCGATGGAAAACAGACTGAAACTACAAAAGGGCGAGGAATCGAAGAGAACACCAAAGCCCTATCGAGAGCTGGCTGATTGCGTCATGTACGTTGCATTGGCGTCCCGACCGGATTTGAATGTTGCTGCGAATTATTTCAGCCAGTTTCAGTCATGCCCCAACGTGTACTACGTTACATCAAAGGAACGTTGGATCTTGGACTCATTTATCGAGGATGCGATGCAGGCCCACTGCTCGAAGCCTATTCGGACGCGGACTGGGCGAACGATGCTGCTGATCGTCGCTCTGTATCGGGTGCCTTTTTCAAGGTGTACGGTTCAACTGTAAGCTGGAGTGCGAAAAAGCAAGCTACTATATCTTTGTCTTCTACGGAGGCTGAGCCTATTGCCCTCGGTGCGGCTACTTGTCATGGCCAGTGGCTGGTCAGTATTCTGGAAGATCTCGGAACGAAGCCGGTGACGCCTATCACCTACCATGAGGATAACCAGTCTACGATGAAAATT